>JABSTB010000408.1:112257-174489 GCA_013756995.1 Neonectria neomacrospora
CTGCCGCGACCGGCACGTGACACCTTTCAGTTGGATGAGTCAGCAAGCCTGATACTGTCACATGACACGTAGATACAACCGGAAGTGCCCGAAAGCATATCTTATCTCTGAACGATGCATCTCTTATCTCAATGATCCATGATGTCTTTACCTACCCCTCATCTATGATCATTTTCTATCCTTCACCGTCCAGCAAGTCTTATATTCCTAGCTAGTTGCGACTGTGAACCGGGTTTGTCAAGCTCAAGCACCTTTTTACCAGGCTTGACATCTTGACGCGACCGAGCCTCTAGCCTCCACTAGCCCAACCCCGCAGCAAGAAGCACAGGACAGGATGAAGACTTACCCGCTGTGGATTGGGGGAAAGGAAGCGAATGGGAGAGGGGAAGTGTAAGAATAAACGACGACAGCCTCATGTTGGTGAACATCTAATCTCATTTCACAAGCTAGTATACCGGTTGAAGATCCCGCAACTGGAGAGATATTTGCTCAGTAAGCCGAATCCCACATAAATGCCACTCTCAGTACCAACCCTAACTGGGATAGATGTCATGCTGCCTCCGAGGATGATGCTTCGCAGGCCGTCGAGTTGGCACAAGAGGTATTTCAATCAGGCGTTTGGGCGAAGAGATCGCGCCACGAACGAGCCGCTGTACTCGACAAGGCTGCCGAGCTCCTCACAAATAATCTCCCCGATCTGATTGTGCTCGAGGTCCGACAGACAGGACGAGCCATTCGCGAGATGCAAGCCCAAGTTCCATCACTGGTGCGTTGGTTCAAGTACTACGCCTCCGTATTGCGCACAGAGGAAAGGCCGGTGCTTCCCACGTCTGGCAAGCTGCACAATTGGCTTGACCGGAAACCTCTGGGCGTAGTGGTGCAAATCACGCCCTTTAATCATCCTTTGTTGATTGCCGTCAAGAAGCTTGCCCCGGCTTTGGCGGCTGGGAACTGCGTCATACTGAAGCCGAGTGAGCTCACACCGTTGACCAGTCTCTTGCTGGGTCCGATCTTGAAGGACGCGGGAGTTCCCGACGGGGTTTTCAACGTCCTCCCTGGGTTTGGCGCTTCCACGGGCAAGGCACTCGTCAGCCATCCCCTTGTTCGAAAGGTTGATGTCACTGGCGGGACAGTTGCTGGAAGAGCCATTGGGTCCATCGTGGGCGGCAACCTTGCGCGGTACACGGCTGAACTCGGCGGCAAGGCGCCCTTGGTTGTCTTCCAAGAAGCAGATGTTGACGCTGCCGTCAATGGGATTGCTTTTGGTGCCTTTGTCGCAAGTGGACAAACCTGCGTCGCTGCAACCAGGATCATTGTTCAGAACACCATCTTTGCGAAGCTGCTGTCCAAACTTCGTACCAAGGCCCAATCCATTGAGCAACGCATGGGCTCGCCAACGAATCCAAAAGCAACAATGGGCCCGTTGGTATCGGCACGTCAACTGGCGAATGTTGAGACTCTCGTGGGCGAAGCAACAGATAGTGGCAACGCAAAGGTTGTTTGTGGAGGTCAACGTCTCACTGGCACTTCTTCATTTGACGGTTCAGACTTCTCAAAGGGCTACTTTTATCCACCTACTATTCTGGAATTCACCTCGAGAGGCAGCCATTCGCGCACCCGAATATGGCGTGAAGAAGCATTTGGGCCGGTTATCGTGCTGGTTGGATTTGATACCGAGCAAGAAGCAATTGACCTTGCTAATGATAGCGACTTTGGCCTGGGAGCGGCGATATGGACGAAAGACCTCAGTCAGGCCTTTCGAGTGTCCGAGGAAGTCAACTCCGGCATCGTTTGGGTCAATACGCACCATCGAAATGACCCAAGCAGTCCATGGGGCGGCACTACAGGCCCGAGTGGTGTCGGCAGTGAGAATGGGCTGGATGCTTACAATGCCTATACAATGGTGAAGAGTACAATCATCAACTATGCGCCAAATGAGGAAAATTTGGTAGCAGACGACTGGTTTAAGGAGAGTGACGGCGCTGTTCGGTATGGCTAGGTAGATTTGTGTACAACTGACTGTTCTAGCAAGCTCTCCAGTGAATAATATTGAGTACTAAGGATGACCGTTGCCATAAAATGCTTTAGAAGGGTCTCTGGAATTGCCGACTTGGAAAATGTTCATTCTCAAGTTTATCGTGGCAACTCACGCTAGACTTTCTCGTCCATCTCGACGTGACCACCCTGCTCCAGCTTCTCAATGGGCGAAATGTGGGCATTAGGCCCATCGAAGATAAAGGCAATCTCCTCAAGAGATGGGCCTTTCGTTTCCGGGTAGACAAAGTACAGGACAGTGAACTCGATAACAACCCAAGGGATGAAGATGATGTAAAACTTCCACTTCATGTCTTCGAGGCCAACCGGGACCGCGTATGTCGAAAGAAGTGAAAAGGATGTTGCGAAAAGCTGGAAGCAGGCTTGGCCCCTCATACGGATGCTAAAAGGGAGGATCTCGGTAATGTAAAGACCAAGATTTCCGTTGAGACCCAAGTTGTACGCCGGGGAGAATAGATAGAGGAATGCAACAACAGCTCCGCCGGCAGCCTTGTTCGAAGGATCGTTTGCGAAAATAGCACTTCCAGTTGTGATACTGACGAGGCAAATGAAGATGGCGCATCCAGAAGCAAGAAAAAGAACGCGACGGCCGACCTTTTGCGGAAGGGTCGCGAAATAGAGAGCCGAGAACCACGAGAGGGTTTGCTGTGTGGCATTGATGAGAGTTTGCTCCAGGCTGGTGGTGAGACCAACAGATGACAGCACCGGGGCCAGGTAGTATGAAATGAAAGCATTTCCCGACATCTGACTGATGCATGCGCACCAGAACAAGATGAAAAGTCGCTTCCTGTTGCCCGGAGTGCGTACCAATTCGAGGTAGTTTTGGAGCCAGCTACCGCGATCGGCGCTTCGCTCATGGGCCAGAGCGTCCCTGATTTCATTGTACTCGAATTGAACAAGAGCATCCTGATCGTTGCCTTCAGCGTGGTACTTGGCCAGAAAACTGAGAGCCTCCTCGTTCTTGTCTTTCGATATCAGCCAACGGGGGCTTTCGGGAACGAAGTAGAGGCCGATCAGCTGGATGACCGAGGGCAGGCCCTGGATAGCAGAGGGGATGCGCCAGGCAGCGGAATTGCCAATACGAAACGTGCCGAAGGTGATCCAAGCCGCGACAATGGAACCAAGGGCGTAGGACGTGTTGAAGAGAGCGGTGGCCGTAGCTCTGTGTGCCGGGTGAGCCAGTTCGGTGATGAGAGGCGCTCCCGAGGACCCGAGGAAGACGGTACCACAGCCGAGAATGCCGCGTGCGACAACGAACATGGGCAAGTTCTGGGCGCCGGACTGGAGTGCAGCACCGAGACAGCATAGAATGGCTCCAGTGGCGAGACCGATGCGGCGGCCAAAGGTATCGCTGACGAAGGACACGCAGGGAATGGCACAGAGACCGCCGATGGGGTACGCGGCGTTGAACAAGCCAAGAGTCGCGCCCTTGGGCTCGCCAAAGTAGTCGCGCCAGGACTCGACCGACTGGAGGCCGTTCATCATGGAGCCGTCGAAACTAGCAGCAGAGGTTAGCGACGGCGTTCCTAAGGAACTGGGAGCTGAATTACCCCTGAGTGAAGATGGACAGCATTGGGACGATTAAGAGAAGGTTTAGGGTGCGCAGATTCCGGGCCTTCCACCAGCGTGAAGTTTCAACGCTGCTTTCCGGCATCGCGTGTGCGAAGGGTTCGGCCGTGGGAGCCATGGTCGCGGTAGGGCCAGGATAGCTTTGGAGATATCGTTGAGCCTGCGATGGACGTTGTGATCGTTGCGAGTTCCTTGACCTCCCGTTGTGCTCTTGGTATTAGGTGCCTAGTTGAGAATGGCTGCAGTGGGTTGGAGTTGAGAAGAGGGTTCCGGAGGGGGCTCGGCTGTTCTTATAACCAACGTCAGGTTCATGAAAAGTGAAGAGTTCTCTGGAAGAGCTGGGACCCTCGGGACTCATTCGCACGAGGAGAGAGGGGACCGGAGCACCTAGACCAAGGCCACTCTAGCAGCCGAGACCGAATGGCGAGATGCATCAGACGATGACCAGATTCTTCGTGTCTGGGGATCTGGGGATCTGGGGTTGCGTTACTAGGGCTCTGGGGATTCGCGGATCTGGGGATCTGGGGATCTGGAGCGGCGAGGCCTAAATGGTCTAGGCCAGCATCATGTGGAGAAGCTTCAAAAGTTTATGGAGATGGTACAGAGTCAGGTTGACGGGTATTGGTGTGAGAAATGGGTCTTGGTGTCTGTGTACGAAGTAGTGTGATGACAATTTAGTGCTGGCCGCGGAAAGCCGGAACCTGTGAAGCCATCTCAACCACTGGCCCAGTCACGCTTGGATGAATCTGGCTTGGCTGAGGTTGGCGAGCTCTGCCGAAGGAGCCAAGGGTGGACTCGGCGGAAAGCCGGACACCAATGAAGCTCTGGCACTTGCGGCGTCCCTAACCATTGGCGTGAAATGGGACAGCGGAGAGCCGGGTGAGATCCATTTACGAATCATGGATACGGATACGCGTATACTAAGCGGAACTCTTGACTGGTAGACCAATAGCTTCAATGGAGGGTAGATGGAGTAGGCATCGTGATCTCTGCATGTAATATTGCTTTCAAGAGGAATTGCTTTATTTGCACTACTTAGAAACTCAGGGACAGCAATGGCCCGAGATGCTGCTCCACGTGCCCATCAGGGAATGTGACCTGTATCCCTACCGTCTCTTCCATGCCATTGTGTAGCTCCAAGGTCATCGAGACCTTTGTGTTTCCTGCCCCACGGCGCCAACTAACATGTGCCACACCGGGCGCCAGTTTGCCACCGAGCGGAACCTTGCCATCGAAGTCTGCAAATAACCTCGTGCGAGGCTTGAATGCGATGACGGCCCAGCCAGGCGCGGCCGGCCGGATTCCGGCGACTTCGGCCATGAACTCGTACAAGGGCACGCAACTCCACGCGTGGCAGTCCGACCGCCGTGTCACATCGTCCTCGCACCACGTCGTAAGGTTCTGGGATAGCTGCTTCCTCCACGGTTCCCAGATGGCGTGGAACGCGTCGTCGTACAGGGACCCGCCGGCCACGGAGAGAGCTCGGAGGGTGTAGAGTGACATGGCCAACGATGGTTTAGTGAACCTCGTGGACGTAGTGGACGAAGAGGCCTGTAGGGCAGGTAAGCATTGGCTCAGCGAGTCTCTGGCTGTGCTGCCCGTCGTTGCGCCACACAAGACTGCCCAGATCTGGTTGTGCTGGCTGAAGGCTTCATCCGGGCCAGCGCAGGAGGCCAGTCCGTCGGTGAAGAACTGGCCGACTCGACAATGAGTTCCGACAGCCATGACAATTGCGTCCGCTCGAGACCCGTATTCATTCTTGAGCCCAGGTCTGCCGACGACGTCAATGATTGCTGCCACTTGTCGAAGGGTGTACGCATAGAGCATGTTCGTGTACGTCTGGAAGCCACATCGTTCTCCTGCCGGAGGGACGCCCATGGGCTTCCATTCCTCGGTCCAGTCAACAAAGTCCCAGAATGTCGCCAATGCTGGTTTCTGGGACGAAACAAGGCCGAGGCTGTCGTCAACCCGCCTCGAAAAGGATTCGAGAATGCCGTCGCATACGGGCAAGAACTGGCGGGTAAAGGAGGCATCCCCAAAGTGCTCAAAGTGGTCCACAACCGTGCAGATCCAGAAGAGCGAAAAGTTGGGGATTATCTGCAGCTGATGACACGGGCTGCGGCTGGCGATGAGTCCTAGCCCTGGAAGATAAGAGTTATGTAACTGAATGATGGCCTGGCGAGCCATGCGGTCGTCCCCTGACGTGTAGTACGTAAACAGACAGGAGCTTCGGACGTCCATGGCATACTGAAGCTGCTCATAGAACGGGCAGTCCTCGTAGCAATCGTGCATGCAATTTGTAAGCGTCCGGCTACTGACCTCCCACATGGCTGGGTAGATTGCGTTGTCTGGTGTCTCGGGAACGTCGAAACCCCCTAGAATTGTGAGGGAATAGTTCGTCATGTCCAAATCAATCCCGTTCAAAACCAAGTCGCTTTCTTCGCTGACGTCGATGTCCAGCGCCATGTAACGGAGCGTTCGAAAATGAAACGGGGAGAAGACCTCCTCGTTCGTGGGATCTGCCATGTATTGCAGAGTGGTGGCAGAGCCAACTCCTGCGTGGCCTTGAAATACAAACCTGTCTTCTGGCCCGTGGAGTGTCTTCCCAGAGTCGCGCCGGTCGCCCTTGCACCGTACGTAGGGAACAAATTCAGGAGCATCCTCGTAGCACTCTGCATACGTTATCTGCAGCTTGCTTCCCGATGTCTTGGGTCGCTGAAACCTGAAGTGAAGCAGAGCTGTCAAGTGATGACTGGCTTCAAGCTCCAGGTGATGCGAGGTCCCGGCAGGTAAACGAATGGTGGTGGCGGTGGACCGATCCCTCGAACCTATGATAACACTGTCCCAGATTTCCTGGGGCACAATGCTTCGGATGTTGTGGATGGCTTTGAGTGCCACAGGAGTGATCTGAGGGAACGGAATGAGTCGAGGTGATAGCACCCATGGCGGACTTATGCCATGAGTCTTGGGGAGATCTAAGCATTGGGCTGTCACCCAATTGAGATCATCGTTGGCGCCTGGGTCGACATCCTCGTATACGTGCAAGAAATCGTCCTCTTTCTGATCAATACGCAATTTCCGAGACAGGTCGAGGGACGTCTCCCAGGTGTTATCGCTCTGTATTCCAAATCTTTCCCGTTCAAGTACGTTTGGCGTTCGAACAAAAAGGCCCGGGATCTTCATCCTTGGGAAGCTGGTTGCGTACGCTGTGGCGTGGTAAAACCGCAAGACGTGAATTCCGATGTGGTTGACGCCCAGCTTGAGATGAGGCTGGATGTTGAGCTCATCGTAGAACCAAAGGTGCTCGTCACCCTTCACTGGCCCGCTGTGGATAAAGCGGCCGTTGACGTAGAGCTTGTACTTTGTATCTGCTGTGATCTGGATGTTGAGGGGTGATGTGGGAATGTCTTCGACTGTAAAGGACTTGCGGAAGTGGACAAATCCTCCAGCTGACCCTTCAGCGTGGTCGGCCCATTGTGGATGCCATATCCATGTAGTATCGAGGAGTGAAGAATCCATAATAGGTGAGTTTTGGTGTTCAGGCTGTCTTAATACGGGGAGGGTGCGCCAGTGGCCCATACTTATATATCTAAAGCTAACCTAGTTGTCGTGGACTGTCCACGTGTCCGCCACTCCACTCTACCCCGCGGAATCAAGGGATGGTGCCGAAAATCGAGCCAAACCGGTAGACAAACGCAAGACGAGCAAGATTAGTGAGAACCAATGGGCCTCTTGTCTAGCACGCAGTGGGACATAATTATGTGACAAATACTTTACGATTGCAACGCACATTCTGGTTTCTTTTAGAGAGCGGGTAAATGTTAGGGTTCAAATTTATTTTATGTATGGTCCATGAGTAATGGCCCACAATCTGTCTCTGCCTGTGCCGGCAGTCTGTCCATAATATCCAATAGACTACATTTCTAGAGACCAGACCACCATACAGTATCCTTCACCTGGAAAGTTTCCTTCAAGGGCGTTTCCGCACTGCAGTTTCCTACCAGAACATCGTAGAAGCCGCTTTCTTCAGTCCACTTATGGCGCGTCTCGTCCCAAAAGCTGGTGGCGTACTTCCTCTCAATGACCACTTCAGCCTTAACTGAGCTTCCCTTTTTGACGTGGACCTTGGCGAAGCCCTTCAGCTCCTTTTGTGGGCGTTTAATTGAAGGAGACTGTTGTGATATGTATACCTGGACCACTTCTGAACCGTCTACCTCCCCTGTGTTGTGTATAGTCGCGGTGATCATAAGTTGGTCTCCCTTGTCGTTGGTCGTCAGCTGGACCCCGAGGTTAGACAAAGCGAAAGACGTGTATGACAATCCCCATCCAAACGACCACTGTGTTTGTCTCTTGACAGCCTCGTAGAATCGGTAGCCGATGTAGATGTCCTCGCCATAGAGCACACGGCCATGCTCTGATCGGTAGTTCAAAAACGCCGGGTTATCCTCAACACGCACTGGGAAAGACAGGGGCAGCTTTCCCGAGGGGTTGACGTCTCCAAAGAGCACATCCGCAATGGCGTTTCCCGTCTCATTGCCGCCGTACCATGCTTGTACGACCCCGGAGACGGAGTCGGCCCACGGCATGCTGACTGGTGATCCAGATTGAACAACGACCACCGTGCGAGGGTTCGCTGCTGCGACGGCCGAGATCAACTCGTCGGTTCGCCCAGGCAAGTCCATGTGCGAGCGGTCGTGGCCTTCCTGCTCAAAGTCGGAGTTCAACCCTACGCAGAGAACCACTTGGTCGACAGTCTTGGCCAACTCGACAGCTTTCAGGATTTCCTCATTGGGATCGATGACCTTTGCACCACCAATCCGAACACCGCCACCTCCGAAACACACGACGCCGTCGGTGTCCTTGAGTTTGGAAGCGGCGCCGCTCGCAAAGACAACCTTGATGTTATATGTCTGGCCCTTCGTCACTTTCTTGATGCCCGTCTCTTCCACAGTGCCAACATTGAAGAAGCTGCCACCGCTGCGTTGCACGGTCTCGTTGTCGACCAACAGCTCGCCGTCGACGTAAAGTCTCGCCGTGCCGAAAACGCACAACCCAAACTCGAACTCGCACGTCTCCTCTGCCTCGAAGAAAGCTTCGATCTCACCCCACCAAAGATCATCCTTGAGTTCGGGGTGGTAGTAGTCTGCAAAGTACATGTCGGTATCTTCAAGATGCAAGGTGTCAACCGGCTGTCGCTTTTGGTTGGAATCAGGCAACGTGAAGGCCTTAAATGTGACACCACTTCGGCCATCCAAGGTTCTCATTTGCGGTCCAAGCACGGGAAGCATTTTGTGGGCATGGCATCCGAGCGAGTATCGCACATCGTGGCATTTTTTCAAGATTCCTTCAAAAGGAGACACGGCGTAATATGGCCTCAGAGTAGCCGATCCACCGCCGCAATAAACAGCTGCTTTCGCGTTGGCCCCAATGACAGCCACCTAAAACCCGTGTTAGATGAATGCTGAAGAGTGTGTGTAGATGTTATCACCCACGCTTTTCTCTTTCCTAAACGGAAGCACTTCGTTGATGTTCTTCAGAAGCACGATAGACTGGCCAGCGATATCCCTCAGCAGCGACGCGGTTTCCGGAGTATCTCTCGGCTCTTCTGGCGCATTCTCGGGGATACCGGTCTTGATAGCTCGATGGACACATTTCAAAACCGCACGCACGCGCTGGTCAACAATATGTTGATCTAGCTTTCTGGACATGAGGGCGTGGTTGATCAATTCTCCGCGCCAGCGTGATGGGCCGGGCATCTCCAAGTCGAGTCCAGCATTGATAGCCTCGACTGTCGAGTACGTTCCGTACCTTGGGGCAATAGTCAGACTGGGTCAGTTCTTCAAGATTACACAAGGCGGTACCACTCACCAGTCGCTTGTGACCATCCCATCCCAGCCCCATTCGCCCCTGACAATTTTCTGGATGAAGTCTGGGCTATCACTGACGTGAACACCATTGACCTTGTTGTAGGACGTCATGAAAGATCCGGGATTAGCATCCCTCACGGCGATTTGAAACGGCAGAAGGTAGATCTCCCGGAGTGCTCTCTCTGTAACCAAGGAGTCGACGGCCATTCTCTCGTGCTCTTGATCGTTTGCAACAAAATGCTTGATGGAGGCTATCACTCCCGTTTGCTCGATGCCAGTGATGACGGATGCAGCACACTTTCCAGCGAGAACAGGGTCCTCGGAGAAAGATTCGAATGCCCGGCCTCCGAGGGGGCTTCGTTGCATGTTGACGGTTGGGCCGAGAAGTACATGAGCGCCTTTGGCTCTGGCTTCCGCTCCCATTAAGCCGCCAGCGCTCTGCAGGAGATTGGTATTCCAAGTGGCTGCAAGACCGGTGCCACAGGGGAAACAGGCCGCGGGGACGCCGTTGAAGAAGCGAGTCCCGCGAACGCCATTGGGGCCATCCGAAAGTCGGATAGAGGGCACATTGAGTCGCGGGACGGCCTTGGTATGCCAGAAGTCAATGCCTAAGCCCTGTCAGAAACATTGAAAGATCAACTCTCGGTGTTGTAATGAAGGCTTACCAGACAGCAGATCGATCTTTTCTTTGCTGGTGAGCTCTTTCAGGACCTGTTCCACGTCGAAGTACGGGTCAGCTGTCGACTGTGACGGGAGGCTGAGTGACTCGGAAATTGATAGGTCGCCCATAGCGCTGGTTAGGTCTGGCTTCAGCAAGACGGAAATTGGTCGGAATCCGATGCAAGGGCAAGGTGTACGTACGAGCCTGTCGTTCAACAGACGGTCTTTAATACTGCCACTTTACTTTTAGCCGTCATTCTTCACCTCTACTCGGTACCTTTCTCCATGATATCAAAGCCACGGGATGATGAACGCGCTTGCTTCTTCGGGCCTGGCTTCTGATCGCGCCGTGTTTTGCTTTGAACCCGACATTCCGCGGACTCCGAGTAGCCCAATCTAGCTAAGCCTGTGGTTCTGGCCCACCATAACCCCGCTATGAGAATCCCCAAAGCCGTTGCCTTCCTGCTTTCCGCGGACCTGCTCCCGGCCTCTGCATCCGAGATCCTTCACTCCGCGGACGGTCACTCCATTTTCCGTTCCCAGGCCACCTCAACAAACATGTCCCCAGATGCGACCAGCTCTTCGCGGAAGCGCTCGCGCCCGAGTTCTGAAACCAGTCGACCCGCGTATCCCCGGAAGCGTGCTGCACAAGCCTGCCACACCTGCCGTCGGCGACGTACCAAGTGCGACAACGAGCGGCCGGCATGCACATCATGCATGAAGCTGGACATCGAGTGTGTTTATCAGGAGAGTGATAAGTCAAGGTACGTTCATTTGATTGAGATATATCATCCTAGCGCCCCTCCAGAGTCGCCGTGGGCTGAGCGAAACCCGGGTTTAGTTTCGACTCTGCTAGTCTTGCCATTCTGCAACGGCTCGACATCTTGGAAGATCTGTTCAAAATTGCCCATCCCGAGACATTAGGGTCTCATGCGTTTCAACATGAGCCATCTCCAGAAGACACGACACAGGGCGTCCCATCTGCAGTTCCAGAACGGTCCTTACCCTCTGGGGTCTACTCCATCAATATCGAGACGGCTCTGGAATGGCCGGCTCTCCAAGTAGAGAATCAAGGTCCACGACCGGGACTGAAGAGAATTCTTCAGACAGGGAACTCGAGTTCGGGTCCACGCCTCTTGTCAACATCGGACCTTGATGCCACTGACACTGGATCTTTGCTGCAATACTTCCTCAAGAGCTTTCACATTTACAATCCTGTCTTGGAGATATCTCGAACCGAGGAATATGTAAAAAGCACCGTTTATAATGGGCTGGGTTGGGATGCAGAGTCCTGTCTTTCGGTATTTCGAGTCTCCTCAAGTCAGCGCGTACACAACTAGGCTAATCACAACTAGCTTCTCATCTTCGCTCTAGGAACCATTGCAGTCCCCGATATCCAGTCTGACTCGGAAACCTCGTTGGTATTTCGTCAGTCCGACCAGTTTCGGCGTGCAGAGTCTTTTTTCTTAGCAGCTCAAAGACGAATGGGCCCAGCATTGTGCAACAGTGGCATCATAGAAGCACAGATCTTCTTCTTAGCCGGAGTGTATCTCATGACCACCATCAGGCCATTTGAGGCTTGGAGAATGTTCGTCCAAGCCTTGGCTTGCTGCCAGACCCTACAGCCGTCATCGAGTGATCCACAGCAAGAGGGATCTCAGATGTATCGCAGTATCTACTGGACATGTTTCAAGTCTGAACTGTGAGTATTCACTGTCGCATGTAGCATGATGAAGCTATGGTTACTGACATGGTCGGGCATAGGGAATTACGATTGGAACTGAACATCGCCGAGAACAGTGTTTGGAACCTCCAGTATCCCGAATTCTTCCCGGCACCCCCAAAAAGTCTTCAGTCTCAGGGAGAGGGAACTTGGTACTTTTACTTGGCTGAGATTGCCTTGCGGCGACTTGGGAACAGGATCTTGACGCACATGTGCCAGTTCAAGCCATCGGAAGGCTCGATTGCTGATAGAGTATCCAAAACAATCGACTTTGAGCAACAAGCCTATAGCTGGTAAGTGGTAACTCCGATCAAATGCTCTGACTAGTCTTACCATATCTCCAGGCTCGATTCTCTCCCTAGTTCACTAAGACTCGAAGGGTCGCACTACGAGAACATCAACGGCAGTGATGAATATGCTCCATTGCGATTTATCCTAAACGGTCACCTTTTGGACTGCTACGAGATGATGTATTGGCCGTTCATGGTCGATGCTATCCATGGAATTTCACATGGCGACCCTAATTCCAAAACCTTTGCTCAAAAAGGGTTTGACATCTGCGTCCGCCGGATCAAGGAGAACGAGCCAGGATTCCAGCACCGCCATCACGGAACGTGGCTCATGCTTCGATCCTGTACTCGGAGTGCATTGGTATTGCTCGCTGCAGCGCGGTCGAAGCTCGATGATGTGCTTTCTGTTGAATGGGTGATCTTCGTTACCAAGGTCATGGAATTGTTGAGGTATTGGAAAGACGAGATTCCGGACGCTGCCGACCGATTGAGGATTCTGGATGAGCTACTGAGACATTCTCATAAGCTGGAGTAGGGTTCTCCTTATTCACCGCTTGGAGCAGATGGATAATTAAGGGTCAGCTGATGAGGCAATGGAGTAGTTCGAAAACCACACTAGGAACTTGCACTACCACGTCTGTCCGAAGCTTTATCTCCTTAGCAGGCAAGTTTAGCCAACAGTGAAGGTTTGAATGCCATGGCTAATGCCGTCTACAGGGCGTTTGACTTTGGATGAAGTGCGGTGCTTCAGGGGTTGACCACACGTCGACGAATTCAGTGATCTGACAAAGAACTTGCAGGCGCCACTATGGCCGAGATGCCGGAACTTGTAGGCGCTCTCGGCGTAGGTGACAACAAGCAATGCCGTTTCAGGACAGATGCCGCACTTGTTGATGACGACGGCAGCGCCGGGCGTTACGCTTCTGCACAGCTCAGCTCGGAAAACACGCCGTCGGAATCTCGGCAGCGCGTAGTTCGATGCTCTGTTTCAATGCACCCTAGTCTCCATGCACTAGGCCCTCACGGATCGAATGGTGGAGTGGATATGTGCCGAGATTCCGGATTTGACGATCGGACGCCATCGCCATTGGCTAGGCACGGCGCTGCTCATCCGGGACTCCGACTTCACAGTGGCGACACAATTGTCCGTACAGAAGACAGCTGTCACCTAGACCCTCATGTTCGTGATGTATTTTGTCATCAGTGTCGGCTGGTGGAGCGTGGACTGATGGATATAGCATTTCGTGGAGACGCGTCAGCGGTGGCTGGAAGGGTACGCCGGGTGTCTATGACGTATTCGCATCATGTCCTCTGCTACGTCCAAGGCTTGGAGCTCTGCATATGCAAGCTGAAACCAATTACAAGGTTGCCGTGTTGAGTTCAGGCTTGCAGGTGGAATGAGGGGTCGGTAGCTTGGGTATATAAGCGTCTGCTCGACCACATGCTAGCCAGCCCGGCAATTCAATATCAACCATTTCCACTTTCCCAACTTTCCAATTCATCAAAATGTTCGGTTTCGGTATGATCATCCTCGTCCTCAAGCATGGATAAACGCTCACACACTGCATAGACGAGGCCCGCGAGAAGCGTGATGAGGTGTACGACGGTCACCACGAGAGCCACCTCAGTCATGAAGTCATCGCCGGAGGTGCCGCCTTCGAGGCCATGAAGAAGTTTGAGGACAGTCAACGCAACAGTGGTAAGTCCTCTGCTACCTTGCGTTGGCATCGCTAACATGCATAGGCGAGACTGTGAACCACGGCTTCGCCAAGGAACTCCTTGCCAGCTTCGCTGCTGCCGAGGTCGACAAGCTGGCTGAAACAAAGGGTCTGGACTATCTCGACCGGGAGAAGACCAAGCACCACGCAAAGAAGCAGGCCGAGCACCTGTATGACCAGCAATACTCAGACCAGGACCAGTATGATCCGTAAGTGAGAAAGTGCATTTACTGGATTACGCTAACTGTTGCAGCAACCAATCTCGCCGACATCCCTCAATGGACTACTAGACAAGGGCACTATAGCGTGTAGTTTTAGATTGAATGATGATTCTTGATCAACTACAAATACGTCCCCGAATGAAAGGAGTGACTGAATGATTACCAACTTTCGAGGTTCTTCCGACAACAGCACCTTCACATGTTCCACTCTCGGATTTTCGTCGGAAAACGTCTTGTAAGTCGTCAGGACCGCAGACAGCAGTCGGGTTGCCACCACAGGCTGTTGTTGAGGAGATTGTGACGCGATTCTCTTTTTAACTCTCTTGATTGTCGTCATACGTGATTGTCAGCCGCTGAAGATGTGGAAAGTACTTCCGCATGGCAGTGGCCTGGACAGACTCAGCATTTAGTGTCAATTAATCATCTGTTAGTACCCGATCTTTAGGAAGCAGACTTTAATCAAATATCATCAAATTCGGCAGTACTGGAAACGCGAGGGCAGCCTCTTCACGAGGCCCTCCCAACTAGAGAGTCAGCCTCGGATCCCCGTTAAGGATGGAGGATACCAACTTTTTATTCTTTGACGAAAGTCCCGGAACTTGGCTGATGTTGAATCCTTATGTGTCTGTCGCAGCGGGCTCTAATGCAAAGCTCCTCGCTTCTGAAAATTGACTTCATTTGCGAAGAAGCATTACACTAGGAACAGCTTGTCTACAAACAGACAGAGGAGCACCCTGGGATCCTATACTGCTACGGGCGCCTCCAAGTCCGCGCGGTGGGACACTAGTTTCAACTTGATTTGGCGCCTATACACAACGTTCGGCAATATATCGAGAGCCACGCATCCCCTCCTCAACCTACCCGGGCTCAGATGGCCCTCGGCGTTTTGCTCTTCCCCTCAACCTCTACAGCAATTCCCCATCTGTTTCTCGGCCCAAATGGCATGGCGGAACACACTCAGACTTCAGGGTCAGCGGCGGGAACGATAAAGGCCGGCTCTCAGTGCCGAGACTCGCATAGGAACTTGCTGATTCCTGGTTCGCTTTCTCTGAAGTCTACGCTCCTTCACGAAGAGACGTTAAGAGACCGGTGATGCGTCGACACCATTATAGATATTGAGCTCTCGCGCACCATCCCCGCCGGGGATTGGTAAGTTTACCAACTAGGTGGCCCTCGAGGTCAAGGACTCTGCCAAGCGCGATGCAAAGGGCTTTGTGCCCGCTGCCGAGATATGTACCAGTGGGGTATTCTGCAAGTCCGAGTGGTTTCCGATTCCAACACTTTATGTGTTCAACTCTACTTAGTCGTCTATAACCACAAGAGCCACCCATATTAATAATGAATGCCAGACATCGGTGGCACAGACACTACCTAGGGGCTGATGGTTGCCTCCTGGGGTCGACCTCTTTCCCTCCGACCCAAGAAGTACGATGTGCTGCCGCTCACGGAGCATGACTTTGCGAGCAAGGCTTTTCCAACCATGGTCTCGATCCGGACAACCAAGCTTATAGATAGCGTAGGGAGAATAGCAAAACTGAACACGAAGAAGGGCGCTTCCCACGAGCAAGAGATTGAGAAGATTGTCGATTCGCTTTGGGACTGGGTATAGAACTTGCCCGGTGAAATGCGGCAGTATAGCCCCGATGGCACCAAATGGCCCTTCCATCGTCACACAGCTGAGTTATTCATTCACTACTTTACATCTACTATCCGAGCACAAATACTGATTAAGGACCCTAAAAAATCAATGGCGGATCTCGGGGCCCTCGGGTTCTCGCTGCCTCTTACGTTGCTCGGCTCCACAATGACATCAACTGCAAGGAACAAGCTGCACACTTGTTCCACATGGGTAGCTATGTCTAGTGTCTCCCGTTATCCTGATTTCTCACTGTTCCCAGTCTCAAGAGAAAGAAGTCCTGCGCAAGAGGGACGGATATTGGGGCCATATACTCAACCTTGGAGGTTATGTGTACCAAATTCGGGGATACCCGTGTACTTCTAGATAAAACCCAAAAACTCCAATACGTATGGATAGTGGAGAGCGGCAAATGATATACAGGCCACCTTCCTCAACATGGCGGCGTGCCTTCTGTGCCGGGGGGCAGCAAAGACTGTGGAGGGCCTGCTCGGCAAACTGTTCCCGTTTCCGCCCAACTATTGCAAAAATATTGACATCTTGGAGCTCCAACAGATTGGGAAGAAACTTTGCCCGGTAACCGATTTCGTTTCACGGAGGATGAGCCTTTGGGACAAGCGTTTGATACTATGTTCCCGATAAGGACATGTGGGACATCGCCGTCTGCTCAGAAACCGGGCGAGTGCTACCACAAACGACGGCTTCTAAAGTGTTGAGCAACAAATTATGTGTAATATGTATTAACCACTATTGATCATTCCATTATTTATACATCATACTGGATCTAGTATTTGTTGATGTGAGCTTACAGCGTGTCAGTCGTGACAACAAATTGTCCCGGAAGCTATACTTCTTAATCAACAGCGCTAGGAAAGCCAGATTTCACAAAACGCTAAAGCCTCACAGTGCGCTACATTGTTAAGGAAGCACCCTCAAGGCGCGAGCTCATCGTGTTGTGAAGCATGAAATTCTCCACTTTCAACACAGCTTCGCTCATCGCCAGCGGTTGAGCTTCTCACAAGGGAGTTGAGGTTTTTGTTGCACGAGTACGAACAGATCGTTCTCAGCAACAAAGGGTATGAATGATGGTAGAGCCCATGACCAAGGCGATTTCCAATGCTCCGTTCTCACTGGGTGTCCTTCTAGTCAATAGTTGACTTGTCCTCGTTACGGGCAGTCTCATCCAAAACTGAACATTTTCGGGTCCTCGGGCATAAGTCGGCAGTAGCAATCAAGGAGACGGTACCCGTTAATGTGGAAAGGCATCGATCCCGTGTCGCTGCTTGCTGGGCAGCTCTGAGTCGCGCTCACTGAGGCACCGTTAGCAAAAAGGGCGATATTATCTGCGGTTTAGACCGTTAGCAAGCTCAGAAGACGCTCACCAACGATAGGTAGACTCATTTACAGCATCACCGGTCTCATTGATGGTCTCGACAGGGGCCGAGCACCCCAGACAGGGGTATATACCCGCAAGTCTCGAATGCGGAACCATGTCATAATCTGGCTCAGTCAATCAAACACTGGTGCTTCCTCTTCCACCGTCTTTGGCTTTCGCTCATCTTAATTACCTGGCAACAACTCTCATCTGGGAACTGAAGGTCGAAATCTGCCGTACTGCGCTAAGTTTACTAGCCCGATAACGGTTACGTGACGTTGCGCGTGAATGTTTCAGACACGCCCAATCGCAACTCCACCCTGGGCCTTTTAATTTCCCCATCACTCCATAACCCCTTAGACTCCTGCCGTCATCCTGCAAACTTGGACGTCTTGTCAATTCGAGGTTCAGCAGAGCAGGATGGCAGCCGTCGCCATCACTCAGTACTCGCGGCCGCGCTCGGCTTCCTCGGTCGACCAGCTCTTTGAGTTGGTCGAAGGTCTCGACGACGCCCAGATACACTCCTTGCTGCAAGATTTCAACAGCACCGTAGCAAGCAACGTCCCAGTTTCCCACGGCGTCGATCTGTTTGAACATCCAAAGCCGAAACCACCGCCCGTCCGCACCCTTTCCATTCGACGATCCACATTCAAGCTTCCACGATTATTTGCTCGGCCGAGCAAGAGACAGTCTTCGGCTCCAGTCCCAATATCGCGCCCGAGGACAGGATTGCCTCCCGCTGCAAAGCACTACAGGAGAATAAGCCGGCCCGTTTTGCCGACACTTGCCAGCGGTCCTGACTTGGACGCTCTGTTGTCAGCATACCTCGCACCTGTCCCGCCAAAATCTACGCCCAACACTCCATCTCCGTCCTCTACAAGATCGATATCCACTACCTCTAGGATGAGCTTCGAAGCAGAGAATACCAACATGAATTCGCTGGCACCATTGGTGTTTGGCAGACCTGAGAGACAAACAAGAGAGATGGGTGACATATTTGAGGTGCTGGAATTTTGATCAGGGGAGTGAACATGACGCAAAGATTTCTTTGACCTGCTGTTACCACTACGGTATTGATGCTGCTCGCCTCGACGCTGGCGGCAGTGTTTACGAGGAGCGGCTCATGGAGCAAGCAACCAGGCCTGACGCGTGCTGTAATATGGATGCGGGGATACCTCAACTGAGTTCTTCGCTTGGCCATTACGGCCTGGCAACGTGACACCTTTTGACTTCATTCTTCAGCGATAAGAGGGAGCATCAGGCCGACACACCTCACTGGATTGTCTGGACTGCTCGGTTAGTGTTTCGTGGTGGAGTTCGGCCGTAAGTGCGCTGGCCGCTTGGTCCTTTCGGCACTGTGCTAAGCATATGCTCACATGCTCTGTAACATTGGCTAGGTGTTCTGGTTCTAACTTATCGTTACTATTGGAGGCGTTTTAGGTGCTAGTTTAAGTTAGGTGTCCTACTTTTCGTGGTCCCCCATTTATGCGGGTGGTTCCTCATAGTTTAGTTAAAGATGAGCGAGCGTAAGCGTACTTGAATCACAGTAGCACTTAATTGTCTTTTTAATTTAAACCAACTAATAGCTTTACAGATTTAGATCAAGGCATCGCAACCACGCCTCCCGAGCCCCTCGACACGTCAGACACCTGAGACGATTGATTCCATACCCAGAGCACTTGGGAAACTGATCCCAACTCCCCAGAGCCTTGAAATTATGTTGCATGTAGTGGGCCATTTGTAAGTTGGCTAACCTCGGCTTACGGAATAGCTTGACATGCTAAGACGACGTGCTCTTGGAGGTAGGCTATGTTATAGGAATACTAGGCTTATTTCGATGCTCCCAGGCAGACTCATCTCCCATGTGCGTAACGTTCAATAGAGGCGTCCATGAGGATACTTTCCCATGAATACTGACTAATGTTATAGTTTTCTGGCCCGAGTTTCTAGCATTCTTTTATGAGTCTTGGGACTAAATGACATCTATTATAGTAGGTTGACAGATGCCGGAATATCTATCTTCAAAAACATTTATTGTTCATGGTCAAAGACAGATGTATTAGTCTGGCGCCTGGCTTTTGATTCCCGCCCACACTGCACTCGCCATGACCATCTGTGACACCTTGCCATGCTAGGATAATGCCACGTACAATCGCATTGATCCCGGGTCCAAATATTGAAGGTGTGTCGTCTTGAGCATCGTCCACTGTTCCTATCCCTGACGCTGGTGCCAACGCTGTATAATTGTAGGTCCAGTTTGCTATCGATACCAGCTTGTTCTTTCTGAAGTTTAGCATCATCGCGTTCTATTATACCCTTCTTTTCGTCACGATCAGTCGGATCATGATCAACCGGACCCCTAGCAATCTTGCCTCAATGGCCCGGATCCTTTGGATCTAGGCTGAAGACCATCACTTCCTCTGTCGCAAGGACCTCATGACAGCCCCTAGGATAACAAGGGCATCTTTGCATATAGGGGCTGCTAAGAACCCTCTATTAGAGAGAAAAACAAAAGCTTTCATCCCACACCCTCACACTTCAGATGTAATAACTGTAATTGCGATAGCTAGCTATCTTGTTACCATCTTCAATAATGCACTCTAGTGTCGGACTAATATCTCGTCAAACTGGTGAGCTCTTACCATATCCTTAATATCTAAAACTGGGTCATATTTCCTAAGTCTACTCCGAGATCAATTTTATTAACTTACTACTATTCGTTCTAGGTATACCGAACCTAGTACCTATGCGGTTTATGACTCGTTTGTCATACTGAGCATCCACTGGTTACTGAACTTTATTACTGAAGTCTAAGTATGTTATTGTTCTTCTAGATTATGTGTCCTTTCTAACAGTCCTTACGGAATAGACCTTGTGTTTGCTTAGCCTCTGGGTCGAGGCTTGAAGTGTTTGAGACAAAGGGAAAAGACCAAAGGTCATAATTTACTCTCTTTCCAATGTTGAGTAAAGCTTATGCTGCTTTATTGGAGAGATGCAGATCAGAGCCAGGACGGCCCATGCGAGCATTATCAGCCACACCTGCTCAAATGCCTCCATCAGGGACCTGATGACTCCCTCGTACCACCCGTTCGGCAAATTCTGCAATTCGGTCAGGTCGTCCCGGATGCGTTGGATTTCCTCGGCGGCATTTGGCAGGTCACCAAACCGCTGCCAAAGTCTTGCGTTCAGGCTGGCCTGATATATGACAGAGGCAAGCGTTATACCAATGGTGCCGCCTAGACTCCGGGCCAGGTCTTGAAAGCTGTTAGCATTGATCACCCTCTGATGGCTTTATAGGGAGATCGATAAGCTCTCTTCTATACGAGGGACCGAATACTCACATGTAGAGGACGTGACTACCGCCTGTTGTGAGTGATCCACCACTGCAAGGCAGGCGATTTGTGTAATCGTGAAGACGGCGTTATAACCCGCGCCAACAATGAAAAATGCCACGCAGGTCATCCAGGTTGGGCTATTGTCATCCTGAAGCGCAAATAGGCCAGTGCCAGTGATCAGGGCTATGATGCTGCTAATCACTAGCCCTATATACTTTCCAGTCCTTTTCATTAGGTACCCAGGGGCGAGTGCCCCAGCACACGTACCAAGAGACGCTGGCAAAATCTTCAAACCAGCATTGGTGGCAGAATCACCGCGGGCTTGTAGGTAGAGTGGCACATAGAACACGCTTGTCAGGGCAATGGCAGCGCAAAACATACTCGCCAAGCAAGAAGCAAGGACGGTGCGGTTGACCAGGAGCTTGACCGGGATAATTGGTTGGGATGCTTTGAGTTCCCAGAAGATAAACGCAACGAACAAGCCCACCGAGAGCGAGATGGCCGTGATCGGGAGCGGATGGGCCCATGGGACTATGTTGCCTCCCGAGCTAAGACCTAGGACCAACGATGCCAAGAACGAAGAGACCAGGAACACGCCGCCAAAGTCGATTCGCTTGAGGTATGACCTATCAGACTGCTTTGGTGGCACCTTGATCAAAAGGGAGACGATAATAGCTGAGAGGAAAGACGGAAGCACCTGAACCAGGAAGGCCAGCCTCCAGCCCAGGTTGGTAGAGTCGTTCAGGATGCCACCGAAAACGGCACCCGCCATGGCACCAGATCCATACCACAGATTTGCAATTCCTCCTACCAACGCCCGTCTGCGAAGTGGAATCAGGTCTGAGCCTAGAAACGTTGGTATGCTCATTAGACCACCACCACCGATGCCAGCAATGAATCGCCCAAGTATCATGGCGTGCTGATTTACAGCCAGCCCGCAAACGAGGTTGCCAGTCGCAAAGGCAATGTTGCTGAAAGCCAAGCCAGGGCCGCGGCCGAAAATATCTGTTAACCGGCCAGATATTGGCTGGCTGATGGCGTTGCCTATGAGGTATGCTGTGGCGAGCCAGGACAGCAGGCTAAGTGAATTGAACTCGCTCGAGATTGGAGCAGATAGAGTCGCGATAACCGTGGTATCGGCAGCCCCAAGGAAAACTCCGAACCATGCTGTGCTCATGATCAACGCTAACTTCGCGAAAGAAAGTTCCTTGCAGATGGCTGTTCTTTCGTCTTGGGGGTCTGTCTTGGTGGTGACAGGGGCGGAAGATCCATAGCCTCCATCATCGACATTTGAACGGAGCAACGGGGTCCGCTCAGACAGGGTTGGCATACTGCCCTGAGCCTCCTGCATGGTATCCTTCTATAAGAATGTGTCTTCCGGAATGAGTTACAACAGGGTAGAGAAAATAAGTTGCAGTTCACAACTGTAGCGTCGACGAAAGAGATGCTGAGAAAAGAATGGAGTGCTGCCATAAAATGGTCAAATGCGAACACACGGCGCTGTTGGCCAAGTCACACCCAGAGCTTTATAATGTCGCTGCGAGATTGTACCGTATTCCGAAGTCCCGGCAATGCCGACGGCGCGGGACCGTGTCCCGTTTATTTCTCCCTTGAGTGCATCAATACATTCCGTCGGGTCGTCGCGCTGTCACGGTCATGTTGCCGACGATCCCGTTGAGGGTTATGCCATCCCGTGTCTCAGCCTCACCGTAAACACGCATGGTTCCAACTTCATGGGTACCTCTTCAGCTGAATCCGGATCATTGCGTCCGGGGCAAGTTCAAGGGAGCAGGCAGGTACAGTGGAACCGCGCTATTAATCTGCTACATCATCATGCTCATACTACGGCTCCTCGGGTCTCGCTTTCTCGCAGATCTGTCGTATGGCTCGGCCCATGTCTCGCGGCTCACAGAGTAAAGACGCCCGCATTTCCCGTTTATCTCCCCCTTGGAAAAAAGGGACGGACGGTAGTACCTGTACAAGACGGTGCCTCATAGCCCTTGTCAAACTAGACGTGGAGAATTCCGCGTTTGTGCGTCACCTAAGACAAAAATACCTGTGGACAATATTGGACATCTCCGCAAGAGAGGAGTTTGTCCAGTCCGATACGGCGCAGCGTAGACTAGGCCGAACTTGTATGGATGGAGCCGAACCCATCATCGGACCAACTGGCTTCTCTCACTCAAGGCAAACCTTCACTCTTTCACGCATCTTCACCACCTCAGCCCAACAACGCTTCACCATTACCACCAAAGCAGCACACGCGATAAGAGCCATTAACGACAGCGAAAACCTCCACCATGAAGACGCTGGGCTTGATCGGTGGCATGAGCTGGGAATCTACCACCACATACTATCAGGAGATCAATCGCCGCGTGCGCGAAGTTCAAGGCGGCCTTCACTCTGCTCCGTGCATCGTCTTCTCGTTCGACTTTGCCAAGATCGAGGCGCTGCAACATGCTGGCAAATGGAACGAGGCCGGTGATCTTCTAAACGACGCGGCAGCTAAGCTCAAGCTTATAGGCGCAGATGCCATCGTGCTCTGTACAAACACTATGCACTTTGTGTCTCACGGCATGGAGATGGCCTCGCAAATCCCCCTCATCCACATCGTCGACCCGACTGCTGAGGCTATCTTAAAGGCGGGGTATAAGACAGTTGGGCTTTTAGGCACCCGTTTTACCATGGAAAAGGACTTCTACAAATCACGCCTCACTGAGAAATTCGCATTGCAGGTCATAGTGCCAAGCGACGAAGATAGGGAGACAGTGCACGGGGTCATCTATACCGAGCTCTGCAACGGAATCATCGACCATGACTCGCGGAAAGACTACCATGCCATCATCAGCAAGCTCAAAATGGAAGGCGCAGAATGCCTTATTCTCGGATGCACTGAAATCGGGCTTTTGGTGGACGAGACTGGAAGCGAGCTGCCGGTCTTTGACACAGCGCAGATTCACGCTATAGCTGCTGCTGACTGGGCAATGGAGAATTGATGCCTACGGGGGTGTTCATGTACTCAAGAATCAGCGTGACGATAGGGACAAGTGGGCAGCCACAAACTTTTATTCGATTCATTTGCTCCATAGTGATTCTATCTAAATCCGTGTTTTGGCCAGTCAGTCTCCATTATCGGATCGGCAGGGCCTTGAATCCCTTCGCTCGCCCGTGGGTCTGCATCTTTGCCGGCAAAGCCATAAGCAAATCGTCGGTGGCAAAGATGAACTGGTGGACCGGCTGCGCGATTTTCTCGTCTTCATCAACTAGCACCTTGGTTAAGAAGGACGACTCTTCCGTGATCAGCGCTGGAACCTGGCAGATACGCCTAAAACGAGTGAGGTTCCTGCATGTTTTGAGTTGGTCTATAACGTCCACGGCACTTTTCCGCAGCATGTGCATCACGGCGCAAAAGTCCACAAAATACACAGGCCCAAGCCCATGATTTCGGCAGTACTCCCTCAGTTGATCTTCCATCCTTCTGGCGTCTGAGACTCCGTAGATTGAGATAAACTTGAGGAAAGCAAGGGCTGTGATGCGATTGTTGCCATCGAGAATGACTGCTCGGGCATCGTGGCTGGAACAGACCGGATAGCTATGAGCTATCGCAATGGGAGCAATACAACACTCATCATCGCTGCTGGTTGAGTTGATGATGTCTTTGATCATTCCCGTGACAATTTCCGGAGAGGCGAACTCAGAGCGAGCCAGATTGACAATATCCACGTATGAGTACACAAGTTGTTGGTCCCCTGAGAAATGGATATAGCTTGCGTGGCCAACAAGAGGCTGTGACATGAAGGAAGACTCGAGAGCCAACTGCGCAGCAATCTCCTCCCACGTTGTCTGATCAGGCTTGACAACGTCGAGGTCGGGTTTCAAGCTGCTGAACAGCCTAAGGAACATATCCGTTGAAGCGTCGACGTCGTTGCGGAGCCCGCCTACTGGATCCTTGAGGAACGAGTGGATTTGCAAAAACGACATGACCCGAGCGGGGGACCATTGGCCTCTGGTCGTGAAATCGGCCAAGACGCGGAACCAAAATGTTAGACTGAGATTCCCCTCGTGGCCTTCCGTTTCGTACGGTACCACCCGACTGACAAAGTCTCTGGCGTTGACTGGGAGCTTGGTGGGTGTTCTGGGAGCTGCCGTATCGAACATGATGGCGCGGGTCAACATCTGGGCTTGGTTTCTCAACGTCTCCATGAATTCAGACCAGCCCTCGATGACATCTTCAGTCTCCAGTAGCTGCGATACGAGGGAAGCCATCATCTGTGGAATCCTACGTCGGTTTATGCAGGACAGCATGTAGGTGACTCTAGAGATCTCTAGGTTGGCATGATGATACTTCGGCTTGCTCGTCAAAGAAAACTGTGTCTCAGTGTCTCCGGCCGTAGGGAACAGGGAGACAGGATAAGAGGAGAAATTGCCTGCCATGATCCTTCGTACCCTCGACTGGGCCAGACCAATGAGCAACGACGGAGTTGGGTTCTCAATATCCCGGTGTGGTGTTTCCAGACGATCGGGTCCCTTGCTCCAGTTGTCGGCTTCATGGCCGCAACCGCATGCCAGCGAGGATTCTGTCGAGCTGAACGGTATGGAGTCGTGGCTGTCTCTCCTCGCGCCCGACCATGGTAGGGACTTGGCTGGCCATTGGTTGAGATTCTTGGGTACCGGATTCCGTTCGTTGTACAGCACCATGCGCAAACAGTCGGCGAGTTTCAGGTATTGATCTAACGAATTATAGGCTTGGACCGACAACCGGATCACTCGCTTTGGATACGAAGGCCAAGCATACACTGGGATGACCACCCCGTGTTCTTTCCAGAGGGCCTGCTGAATGGGCAGCATCCCTTCCTGCTGAGGCCCAGGAGAGTCGGGCAGCGGTAGAGTTGCCATGGCAGCAATCATGTTATCCGGGCAAGGGACAGGTATGCCGAGAGCGTTGCAGATAATCCTTCGCGCGAGAACCGCGAGATCATGGTTTCTGCTGATCAACCCGCCATAGCCACCTGGCATGACGGTCTCAAGATGATTGATGGAACAGGGTAAGGACAGCATAGCGGACGGACAGTAGGTCCCCATCCAGCCAAAGCTATGCTCTAGACTTGAGTGCTTAGAACTGCCCACAACATACGGCGACCGGGCAATGACTAGTGGCTTGATGTTGTGAGCGTGGTCGCGGCGAACATGGAGAAATCCTACTCCGCGCGGTGCGCACATCCACTTGTGACAGTTGGCCACATAGTATGCCGCGTTGATGTCCTCGAGGTTCAATGGGATCATGCCAGGGGCATGCGCTCCATCTATCAAGGTGGGGATCCGAAGGGATTCGAGCTCGCGCACGATTTCCTTGGCTGGAAGTATGAGCCCAGACCGGCTAGGTATATGGTCGATGACTGCAAATCGCGTGTGCCGCGTGACGCCGGCAAGGATTCGTTGTAGGATATCTTCAGGACCAGTCACCTGCAAGGGAAGGTCGATAACGACAACACGGGCGCCATCTCGCCTTGAAACGTGCTCAAGGGCCATCCGAACGGAGCTGTATGCATGATTGGTGGTCAATATCTCATCGCCGTAGTTGAAACTGAGACTCTGAATGACAACGTTCAAGCCGTGCGTTGCGCCGGGAAGAAGAACCAAGTCGTTCGGATCGGCATGGAGGAAACTCGCTAAAGCGTCTCTGCTGGCTTCCAACGTCTTGATGTAGGATCGCTCGAAGAATTCATGGGGGTTTTCTTCAATCCATTGTCGAATTTCTTGTTGCTTCTTCACAACTGCCGTGGGGCAGGCACCAAATGCGCCATTGTCCAAGTAGAGGACATCGTTTTGGATCTGCCAATCGCCAAAGGTTTCGATTAAGGCAGTTGTGATGCCCAAGCCGGGCTTGACATCCTGATCGGTTTCAAAAGAACTTAGACGAGCCTGATGGTGCATCGTTTCAAGCAGCCAGGCTAAAAGCTGGACAAATATTTCACGTTGAGGGGAGAGTCATATTAACGATGGCACGCGCAGACACCCAGCGATTATATATCATGCCGAATCTTCCTAGCCTCCTCTCTAGTCACAAGAACGCAGAAAGATACATCCCAAACACATGCTAAGTACAGAAGAAAAGCAAAAGCAAACACCGGAGAGTTGATAGTAGTACGGGTTTGCCGGCTTCATGCGAGGGAAAGCGAACACTCCTGGTTTCCCGCAGACATAGTAGGCCAGCGCTGGCAGTGTTTTCAATCACCCCTTGCGTATGCTGCAAACTAACCCTTAAGTGGCTATAGATCTGCCCTTGGGCTGAGCTGAAATGCGCCGCGTTCTACCTTCTGCAGTCTAAGCTTTGTTTCCGTATAGATATACTCCTTGCGTTGCAATGCAGTGAAGTCGACGCGTGGTATTTCCCCGTCAAGCTAATAAAACAGCGAAAGGAGGCGCATAGATCAACTCAGTAAGATCGACATGTCACATTGCAGCGGCTGTGTTACATACCTCTTTCACACGCCCAACGTGTCCCAGGCTGGTTGGGCTACTGACCGCCTATGTGAGGTAGCGATGTTCCGGCCCGGGCCATCGATAGCATTGGGCAAGGGCGTAGACAGACCGCATGTGCGACACGGCAGCGATGCGGCCGAGACCGGCGGCCGATGGTCCGGGACAAAATATTGTTGTCTCACGTTCCAATCCCAATAGGAGCAGCGACCGGTGGTCCGAGCCGGACCATCGTTGTCTCACATGTTGGCATCTGATAGGGACAGTAACCGATGATCCGAGCCAGCGTATTATTGTCTCACCCTCCTTTTTCAGCAGCCCTCCGCCTCTCGGTTCCCCGCTTCTTTTGAGACATGCGAGGTTGTCGTGAAAAGAATCTAGCTATCGACAACTGTATCTTGTTTGTACCCATGCCACGTCCCCCGGGCGCCTCGAGGCATGTACATAATCTCACTAAGGCATCAGGGTGTACAGCTGCAGGAATCATTGTCATAGTACAGGCCCCTAGATTCAGCCGTAAGCCGTCACACGCCAATATGACAATACCCCATGTCCATTGAAAGCCATGAGTGTACCGTTATAGGTAGCTGTTGTGTTAAATGCAAGCAGCATTGCGTCAATCATGTGCATGTTCGGCACAGCACCTTTACTGCAAGCGAAAGACGTCCAATATGTGGTTCAAAGCCGCTATCATCCCTTTCGTTTCCTTTCTACTTTCAGCCAACGCGGCTCCCACAACCTTGCCACCCTCCATCTCGGCAGATTATGAAGTCATCGTTGTAGGTGGCGGACCTTCGGGGCTCAGCGCCCTCAGTTCCCTTGGGCGAATCCGTCGCACAGCTTTGTTGATCGACTCTGCCGAATACCGCAATGCACCTACCCGCCTCATGCACGATGTGGCTGGTTTTGATGGTTCGCCGCCCCTTTCAATCGTTTGAATATACGTGGCTGTCTCTGACTGCAGTGCAGGAGTAACCCCGGCCTACTACCGATGGGCGGCCATGCAGCAAGTTTCCCACTACCCAACCGTCAATGCCACGAATGGAACTGTCACAAGCATCCAGCCCGAGGTAGACTATGCCTACTTTACTGTTTCCACGACGGCATTTGACGGCACGCTTTCATCGTACACGGCGCGCAAAATCATCCTTGCGACGGGTTTGCGTGATCTTCTTCCACAGACCCCTGGGCTTCAGGAGAATTTCGCAAAGGGCATCTACTGGTGCCCTTATTGCGATGGGATCGAGCATGCAGACCAGCCAATGGGTATCCTAGGCCCGCTTGACAAGGCTGTTGAGGCAGCCGCCGAAATCGTCACGCTAAACACCGACATCGTGATATTCGCCAATGGCACCGACACGCCGGAGCACCGAGCACTCGCCGATAAACAGTTCACCGAGAACTCGTCTTCATACCTGCAGAGGAGGAACATCAAGGTCGACAACCGCACTATCACCCGGATCACCCGGCTGAAAGATGGTGAAGTACATGACCGAGACCCAAGCTTGCCCACAGTCCCTGAACATGATCGATTCAGCGTCGAACTCGAGGGCTATGAGCGTGTGGAGCGCGATGTACTCTTCACCGTGTTCGGGAATGAGCAGCGATCCACGCTTGGTCAAACACTCGGTGTGAAACTGGTCAATGGCATGATGGCCGTGGATCGCATAACCATGCGAACCAACGTCCCTGGCATCTACGCCGTCGGCGACGCAAGCACTGATAAGAGCACCAATGTCTTACACTCATTGTACACCGGTAAGATCGCAGTTGTTGACATCCAGAGTAAGTCGTCCAGCAGTTCATTATTTCTTGGGGTGACATTCGATAGCTAATGAGGTTTTGAACAGTGGAATTAGAGAGGGAAATCAGCAGGTCTCTTCCTCCACGACCAGACGACATGGATGAGGAGACGGGACAAGACAAGTATCAAGCAAAAAATCGGGCGCAAGTCAATGACTCGTCTAGCGAGCTCCGTAATGACCTGTAACGCCTTTGTTGATGAAGAAAGCGTTCACAGATCTGTGGCTTAGATGATTCGAAAAGCCTACCTGTGTGCTTTGAGAAAGATAGCCGGAGATGAGATGCAACTTGTAAGACTATATTTGCAAAGTTTCTTTTCTGTTTTTGGCTTTATTCAATGTCCTTGCGGTTGTATCAAAGCAACAAGATAGGCAATACACAGCAGCAACGTGGGTCAGTGCTATACCTTGCCCCATGAGGCGTGGTGGCATTTCCCTATCAAAATTTATACTTCCCTGGTCTGCATTGCCCACACACCACGAGTTGAAGGGCTATGTAGCATCGTTACTTTCTGTTCACGGAAACGGCGAATCACTCCGGCCCTCACACGACCATTGTTCTCGTTGTGTTAGCAGTAGTAGTCATCGCGATATTGCGTCCATGACTCGGGAACGGCATGATCCAGCTGTTAACAAACCACGACCACGTTATCCTTCGGAAAATCCAGTCGTCACAAAACGGGTTTAGAAAATATCTAGCTGTCGTTAAAGCCGACGTTCTACTCTTCATAAGTAAAAACCCCCGAGATTAAATAAATTCAGATACTCTCAACTCCTCTTGTTGGGAACTCATATCCTACATCACAGAACACACAGAACCTTTCGACTTTCCCTCAATCTGCCTCTGGACGGCTACAGCGTTTGCTTCGCATTGGCCTCGTGCAGGTAACCATCTTTGCTTCATATTCATCGCTGTCTCAATGCGACGTAATCCTTCCATCAGGTCGTTGTGTGGAAGGGCAAACGTGATTCGGAACCATCCCGGATCTTTCGCGTGGAACGGCACGCCACTAGCAACAGCAACCCTTGCCGAAGCGAAGTTTGTCATCATTTCAGCATCTGAATCTTTTGTCGCTGATTCTCCGCCCAAGCGCGTCCATATGAAGACTCCTGCTACCGGCCGATAGAAAGAAAATCGATGGAAAGACAAAAAGTCTCCGACGAGCTCCGCAGCATTGCGTAGGAGCATTTTGTTGCGAATGAGTATATGCTCGAGAGTCAAGAGATCTGAAAAAAGGCCTTGCCCAATCACAGATGTCGCGTTGGACACCCTGAATCTGTTCAGAATCGCCATCGCATGGCGAAGTTTAGGGTTTCGTTGCGTCACAAGGAATCCCTGGTGCCTTTGCGTTAGCGGTGCTGGATAAATAGTAGAGACAGTGACGAGGGTTCACGTACCAACCGAAGCCCGCTGCTGCCAAGGTCTTTACTAAGTGCGTAGACGACGTGAACTCGTGCAGGGTTGACTTTCAGCCGCTTCAAGTCCATGGATAGAACGGAAGTGAATTTTGTTTCAGTCGAGTCAAATATGCGTGAGGACTTTTCCGAGGTTGTTTCTGAGTCCCGATATCTCGGGGGACCCCAAGCTGACATGCCGTATATCTCGTCGGAGATGTACTGGAGGTCCTGCGACTCGCAAAACTGAAGGATTGCTTCCAACCAGGATGTAGGGTATATGTGCCCGGAAGGATTCATAGGATTGCAGACAATAATGCCACGAATACGACATGGCGCAGCTTCCATGGCCTTGAGGTAAAGCTGTACAAGCTCGTCCGGGTCTGAGAGTGATTCCGGCCGTGTGACGGGAATGAGGCGGTCGTCATTTCTTAGGTTGCTGGCAATGCCAAAGCCCTCCCACATGGGAGCATCAATCAGCATCCCTTCGTTCAGTTCGGAGAGGGAAAAGTCAAGACTGTCCAAAATGGAGCCGGCGCCTGCGCCACAGACAATATGCTCGGCCTGAACGGAATATCGAGGAGAAAAGAATTTGTTGAAAAACGACGCTGCGGCTTGAAGAAGGTCCGGAGTGCCACCGAGGTTCTTTGAGTAGGATAGATGCTCAGCCTCCAGGTTGGACGATATGGCCTGCTTCATTAAGGGAAGCAGGTCCGGTCGACACAACCAATTCTCAGCCGAGTTCATCGCCAATACCCCGTCTGGCTGGACTGGCTGGGCAGGGATCTCATCTGCGAGCCAGTTGAGGCTCTTTCGAACGCGATGGGATAGCATTTTCGGCAATCTAGAGAAGTTGAATGATAGAGGTGGTAGACACCGAGGCCTGTACCCGAGTATAAATGTTTGGTATAGCTCAGTATCCGGTTCACACGCGCGGAAGACGGCCATATGAACACAGAGCTAAATGTCTTTAATGTTGTCTAGTGTTCAGAAGTATCGATACTTCGTTATCAGTATTGAGGCTTTAGGATCACCTCCTTCGGTACTGCTTGTCGACGCACTATCCAGGCGAGGCGTGTTTGTGGAATGATGTCTTACTTTTTCTCGTGTACTAAAACCATTATCGTGGGTGCCTGAGATTGTTCTACCTGGAAAACAACACATTCACGTTTATAGAAAATGCTGGGTCTCAGGGGCTCGTCAGATGGTAATCACACTCACATAGCAGCAGTTACTGAAAGCGTGATCTCGCTAAGAGCATTACGCGCCTCAAGGCAAGATCTTCATTCCATGTCTTAGCTCAGCCAGCCCTTTTACAGTTGCTAGACTTTAATTGTCCTCCCTTGAGATACATGGGGACTCAGCTGGACCTTGTTTCAACTTCTCTCCCTTAAGATAAATATTAGCCCGATAGGTTCATTGTTTTAATTGCCCCCCCTTAAGATAGATAGACGCCTAGTCAGACTTTTATTTTAATTGCTGTATCTTACAAGACATGCAATGTGGGACTTAGACAATGTGGAAGCTTTAAAATACGTGACCACCTCTTAGGACATCGTTATCGATATGTTAAGTGGGTTTCATACGGCTTTAGTTAAAGTATTGATTTCTGGCTTGGGAAACCGAACAGACATCAGCCAATAAGTCCACTTTAGATGATTTGCCGTTTCGAGTATCAGAAATCGCCTGGGGTGCTGTGGTAATTCTGGAAGCAGGTAGGAAGGAATGTCTGCGTCAAAACAGCTGCGAATGTGTAAAGACTCATCATCGGAGTCTCTCCGTGGTCTTTTACGCAAATATTAGCTCCCGACTTTTCGGAACGAAAGGGTCCATAGCTTTGATGGCCGTCGAGCGCTCTCGTGAAGTCGGTTACCCTCTTAAAGTCTTCCCCATATGGTTCTTCTTCAATTAGTTCACTCTTGTCGTAATGTTTCGACGAGAACCTTCAAGAACCGTCCCAGACTCTTCGAAAATCCTGACTTATTAACAAACTTGCCCTTGCCCTTTTCAAACCCCAGTGGAACGAACCCATCTGGCTCGAGGAGGATAGTTTCTTCAGCGGCCCTCCAGGATAGCCCGAGCGCTTTGCACACACTGGTGTAGTCATCAGAAGAGGATCAGTAGAACTGTCTAGAGAGGAGAGGGACATGATGACATCCCTTGGCACGATGGTTATGGTCTTTCTCTTTAGGAGGGAGTATAAGCCTAGGCGATCAAGGGACTGAAATCCAAGGCTAATACAAGCGTATGGATGAAGTGTGTCGTATGCAGAGTTAAGTTATATTGTATTTTCAAGAATATAAATTAATATGGAAACCTCTACTAGCATGGCTTAAGTATTGTAAGGGCATATAAGACTAACTCGCATCCAACCAGTTATTCATCCAATTGTCCAATCTTCCAGTCCATTCCCAGACAATAGCCTCGTTCCCCTCAGCATCAGTCGTGAAGTTTCCGTGATACTGACCAAAGGCAACACCCTTCAACCGCGGAAACACCTGTCGGACAATCTCGCCCCCGCGCTCCGTCGCCTCGATATCCTGTTTAAGTGTATCAATCATGCTACTCCGGATCTCGTCGCTGCTTAAGCCGTCGTATATATTCCCGCACCAGGGCCATCCGTAGAAGCTCAGTGCCAGCTCGGAAGACGACGGGAGATGAAGGTGCGTGAGATTTGAGAGTGCGGTGAGGTTCTTTGTCAGGTCCTGGTTCCAGATATGGTCAGTCTTTCCATTGGTGCAGGGAGGAGGGGGTTGAAGAAATACACACGCGTAGTAAGGCTCCTTCCTCGTAAAAGTTCGAAATGGCGGGCGTGCCGATCCTGAGCACTTGGATGCCGGGAACCGATTTTATCACCACTGCCTCGGTTTCAGCAATTTGAACTCTGGTTTCCTGGACATACACGGTCTTCGGGAGAGAAGTCAGAATACTCACGATCAGCCATTTCTTGCGTCCAGTGATGCAGACCACCAAGATCCAGCTTCCTTAACCGCTTCAATAGACCCGCGGCCTCGATATATGCCTCAGTCAGAGAGAGCCTATATTCGCGACTTCGCCGACACAACAGCGTCGCGACAGACGGGCACGCGTCGATGAGCCATGCCGCGTCCGTGCCGGCCGTCAACTCTTCAATGCTGTGCAACCTTGTCCCAGCTTTGGCAAACGCATCCGCGAAAGCGGCGTTCTTCGCGGGTCCGTCGATTTTCCATTCGAGTCTCCGTAGATTCTTCATCTCGCCCAGGACCTCGGCAGTTAGCGCGGGGAGATGCGCGGGTGGGAGCGTCGGCTCGCGCGCTGGCCGGTTGGTTAACTCGTCGTTGTAGATAAAGACATCCACCGTCAGCGCGCGGACCTCGGCGAGGGCCCTGGGGCAGGATTTCATCTCCGTGAGACGATCGCGGAGGTCGGTCCATCCGTCGCGGGAGTTGCCGACGCGGTCGTTGTTGATTTCGAGATTGTGGAAGAGGCTTTCTGGAACGTCGAGGCCTTGGAGCTGTGTTTTGGTCACATCCTCGACGACTTCACCCTGGGGTGGGATTTCGATGGGAGTGCAGAGGATAGCCGTGGCGTTGGGGAGGTTTGCGAGTTCACCAGCGTGGGCAGTGAGCCAGGGATGTTCCGTGTCGAGGATGAACTGGGGGATGTCTGGAGACGAGGTCCCGCCGATCCAGGAGATGAGGGGGACTTGGAAGGAGGGGAGCTGCCATGCTTTTGCGAGGCCGTAGAACAAGAGCGTGAAGATGAGGAGCGTGGTTGGTTTTGCTGTTCTCATAGTGGCGTGTTGGTGATTATGGCGGTTTTGGCAATGACAAGTATGCTTCAATTTGTGTCAGACGGAGAGGCCCGGCCGCTAGGATGACTAAGGACAAGGCAGCTAGATTGAGCTGAAAAGAGGGGGGATTAGTTCAGTCTGCTATTCAGGCTGTAAGGTATTACTATTTAGACTATCAAGTCATTGCTCTAGATTTCCACCTGGCAATTCTTTTCTCCCTTGTTAATGAAAGTCATGTGGATCTGGTAGACTTTATCACTGCCTTCGCCGCGCCGCTGCATGCCGAACAGGCCAACGTGAACCGGGCCAGCTTGTCAAGGGAGACCCGGCAGCTGACCCTGTCACTGTGGTGGCTCTTGCCAACCCTGCTCCAAGCAGCTGGTTGGCTTTCCAATGTCGTGCTGCTTACTATCGTCATTTTCAGAGCCACGAGCGCCAGTGGCCGAGTTGCAGTCATGGTGGCGCGCTCGCTGTATGCCGCTCGAATAGTAGGGCTATCACGCAATGAGGGCACTCTCGCCACTGTTGAGGGCCTAGACAACCGTGTGGGAGGTGGGGGATTAGGATAGGCGCCATCGGCTTATATTAGGAGTTCATGAATCCCGTGGTACTACGAAATATGCCGGCTTACTCTGACTTAGCCGCTATATTCACAACTGGGTCTGGCTCAAAGGCATGTCACCTCTGTGTTAAAATCTGCCCCAGCCAGGTTCGATCAATCATCATCCCTTCCTTTAGCTGACTACTGTCACATCATGGCGTAGTTTGTGCGCTGAGAATTCTCCTGCTGTTTCTTTATGCTCTGCAACCTGCAATCTGGTTACACGCTAAGGAATCAATGGAGAAGTGGGTTGAGAGATGTGGTGATGGTTGTTTTAATATACACCATCTTGTCTTATTTACTAGCCAACGCTTGCGTTTGACTCATACTTGCAACTACTCAACGTACACTGCGATTATATACCCTTGGCGGGAGCAACTAGCGATATGTGAACTGTCAAATAGCTGCTAGGGATCTATTAAGTCTCAGTTTAGGCAAAGCGTTGGCGAGTGGAGTTCAGGGACAGATTTCTAAATGGCCAAGGTTGGGATTTCTAATCATTGGTGATTTATAATCACCTGTCACGTCACATATTGGAGGATTGCCTGCACATCGATTTTCATTGCGTCATCTCTCCATCAATCACACAACCACCAACGGGATAGCTTAGTTGGTAGAAACACGAAGATATAAATGAACGTCGCAGCCCTGTCTTGAGTTTATGCATAATATTCGTGCGCTTAGGTCTATGACAAGCGAAATGACGTCTCCGAGGATTTTGCTCACCGGCGCTACGGGCTACGTGTAAGATGAAGAGTCTCATTGATTGAGCATTGCCTCATATTCGAATTTTACAGCGCTAACAATTCTCTCCTAGAGGTGGCTCTGTGTTAAGCCACTTACTCAACTCTAGCAAGCTCGACATCAAGCCAGATACGATCACTGCGGTCGTGAGACGACTAGAAGATGCGACTGTCTTGAAGGAGAAAGGCATCGACACTCTCTTAGTGCGTAACTTGGACGATGTGGAAGCTTTGACATCTGCTGCCAGCTCTTATGACATCGTCATCAACGCTTCGACTGGGTTTCATACGGCTTCAGCCAAGGCGTTGATTTCTGGCTTGGGAAACCGAGCAGACATCAGCCAAGAAGTTCACTTTTTACACGTGAGTATTTTAAACGACCACGGCCAGAATAATACTACGTTCAAAACTAACGGCTAAAACCAGCTTTCTGGTACATCAAACATCGCCAGACAAGACATCACGAAGCGTTGGCCTGAGCTGCGTACTTTCTCTGACGAGAGCGACGACTTGTATGACTATGAGAAGAATCGAGAAGCGCATGATACATATCCCCAGCGAGCTACTGACATAGCTGTTGTTGAACTTGGCGTCAAGGCTGCGGTGAAGACTTACATCGTTCAGCCGCCTTTGATCTACGGGCGGGGAAGTGGTTTCTTCAACAAGCAATCGCAGCAAATTCCCACGCTCATCCGAAACGCAGTCAGAAACGGGTATGCTGGCTACGTTGGTGATGGAACATCCACTGTTGGAAACGTTCATGTCGCAGATGTCGCTAGCCTTTTCAAACAGCTCATCGCCAGCATCCTCGGCGGGCGATCTCCTCTGGCGGGACGTCAAGGATTTTACTTCGCCAACACGGGCACTCAGACCTGGATCGAGACGGTCGAGCACATTGGTGCAGTCGGTTTTGAGCTCGGCGTGCTGAAGGATGCAAAGGCTCGTTCGATTCCACTCCGGCAGGCGGCTGAGCAGATATTCAACGGCGACGAGGATTTGACGGAGAATGTGTTTGCGTCTAGGTAAGAACTCTCATTCACATCTAGCCAGTTATTATAAGCTGACAAGTGCAATAGCTCTAGTTCAAAGGCGGAGAAAGCCTTCAAGCTGGGGTGGAAACCGCAAGAGACAGGGAGAGCTTTGGGTGATGTGATCAAGGAGACCTTCCAGGACTTGCTGAGAGACAATGACCTTGACAAACCTCTCATTCTCAAATAAAAGGTGAGAATACTTGATCCGCCAGGCTCATCGCAACACATGAAATCTGATTGTGGAGATAAAGCGCCCAATTTTCGTACTTGAAGTTACTCTGCATTACCAGCATATTATGGCTACGGTGTTTGCATAAGGCTATTCATACCATGAAAATATCTCCTTCCGCTTCTCCCGGTGGGTAGTCATGGCCAGTCCAGATTTTGAAGTTTTCAGGCAAACTCAGCATCTTTCGTGCTGAAGCATACAGGGTAGAGGCGTTGCCGCCTGGGAAATCGCACCGGGCCGAACCGACATCAGGATTGAAGAGAGAATCACCACAGAAGACATTTTCTGTAGACACGAGTGTAATCTTAGTAAAATGTCGATTTTATCCCTCTGGTAGCACTGTACATACCTCCAATCACGTAGCCCAGATGGTCGGGCGTGTGTCCTGGCAGGTGGATAGCTTTTGCTTCAAGCTCCCCAATCAGAAATGTTTCGTCATCATCCAGGAGCTGATCAAAGGCGTCTTTGTATTCGCTCTCAAGGATTCCGTATCGACGTCCAAAGTGCTCCTGAGTCTGGCGGACGCGCTTGCCGATGCAGATATCAGGGCGCTGGCTCCGGTAATGGGCCATTTTGAACTGCAAATACCCAGCTGAAGTGATGTGGTCCGCGTGGACGTGTGTTTCGAGGATTTTCACGACTAGATATTCCTCTTCTTTGACTACAGAGAGGATCGCGTCGGCACTCTCGGTCGATGTGGTGTTTTTAGCAGGATCAAAGTCGAGGACTGGGTCAATAACGGCGGCATATTTTGTTTTGGGATCAGCCACGACATACTGCCAAGTTCCAGTCTTGGGCTCAAAGAGGCTGTGGATGATCGCGTCGGTAGTCATTTTGGTCTGAGTGTTCTGTCGGGTGGAAGACTTGAGATACCTAGGTCAAGAGAATACGAATCTTTGAGAGCTGTGCAAGCTTATTAAATACTAGGAGGATGCTTTGTTTTTCCCATCTGATGAGGACTGGAAAGTGCTACGACTTACTAAGTTGTTTGTTCTCACTAATAGACGTCCCCGAACAATTGTGCCGACCTTCAACTAAAATTGAAACATCCCCGAAATTGCGGAGACTTGCGGGGAAGTGAGGTCCCCGATGAGCAAGGATGGGCCGGAAGGGAGGTCGCCGAGAGCTTGGGCAACGGCTTCATTATACCTAACTCGTCCCCCGGCGTCTGTTTTCTCACAGGGAAATCCATGTCTAGTGCCGAGAGAATTATTGCCGAGGAGCTTGCACGATTTAAGACTTGAGACACAGAGGTCGATGAGCGCTAGTGACTAGGGATGTTATTAAACCGGCACGGCCCTTCCTATGACACTGTTACCATTAGGAGAGAGATACTGTTGGCTCCCTAACATATTCAATTTGATTCATCACTAAGACACTACTCTTAAAACCCCAGTGGAGCGTCTTTACAATTGCAACATGAATATTAACCCGGCCCCTGCAGCAGCTATGATGGACACAGTCGTCTTCCCAGCGCTACCGGTAGCAGAGTTGGTGGACGACGACGCACCACTTGTGGAAGTAGATTCAGTAGCCCCAGTCGTGGCTGGCTTTGTAGCCTCAACCTGAATATCTGAGACTACGGCCGTGGCCGAGGCCACGTACGAAGTGGATGTAAAAGAGCATTGCGACATGATCTTATCGACATCTATTGCTTGATTGTTAGCCATCTACATGTAGCCATACTCAAACGTATTATTTTAGGAGTTCATACCTTCTGTCGACCGGCTATTTTGGGACATGCAGCTCGCGCAGAGCGCCATCACAGCAGCAACGTCGAAGCTGGTATTCGTACAAATACAGTTGGCCTCGATAGCCTCTTCATCAGACTCGTCGCTTTCGCGAAGGCGCAATTTCCTTCTTTTGTCATTATCGTTGTCGGTCGCTTTGGGGTCGATATCGCATGTATTGGTAAGGTCGACAATGGGCTGGCAGATGGCTGTGCATGCTGATGGTACATCGTCTGCACCGAGCTCTTCTGCCAGGACAGCAGGAAGGACTGCAGCCAGGCCAGCGAGAAAAAATGTGGGATGCATTGGGATAGGAATATGGTGGAGGGTTGATAAGATTAAGACTGTTGACTGAACTGAGTTGATTCTGATATGGAGGGTACCAACTCGAGAGAAACTACATCCTTTTATACTCAAACCCACATGTATGAAAAATAACAACCGTTGGGACATGTCTCTGTTCGAAAATCCCAACTAGCCAACAATAACCAGCCTGAATCATATTACTACTTGACAAGGGTCCCGGTTTTGTCGGTAATGTTTAAGCTATTTCAGGTTTTGAAACAACACAGCGTCTAAAAATACCCAAATTGAACTGTAGTCGCACAGAGGATAGATAATATGAGCTACCAATTACCGTCGAGGCATGAGCCAGCCACTACACCATTCTGTTCCGTCATTCCCTGACGTTTGAGATAGTGTATCATGAGCCTCCTCGCTGAAAGAGTGCTAGAGCGTCCGAGCACCTGATCTTTTTTCCTTTTTCTTTTTCAGCTGCGTTTGCACAAGCCCTTCACTACGTTGACTAATTCTAAAACGCATCCCTTGAGCTAGTCAAGTGCCGAGACGATGGCGCTCAGACTACCCAACAGCTTCGTCAAGCTAACAAAGGGGTGGTACTCGTCGCACCGTCGTTTGACCCCGCAAAACATCCAGGACACCAAACAACTAATGCTAACCGAGGTAGCATTGCCGCCAAGAGAACGGCTAATCGCTCAGGACATCTCGAACACGATTCTCTACTACATAGTCGCCGTGGAGGAAAGGTTGGAACTTCTGAACGAGGTAAAATCGAAGAACTATCCCGTACCAGGGAAGAGCCAACTCTGTTGCGTATATGGCAATGACGCCCAGGATGACGGATATAATGAGAATACAGGCGTACCACCAGCTAGGGCATTCAGGATGTGCCAGTATTAGCTGGTAATGGGGACCTTTTTCCTCATCGATATCTCGGCTGCTGGGCGAGAGGAACAAGCACCGAATCTTGAGATCATTCCAGTTCAAGCAGACTGCTCCAGGTCATCATTCTCTCAATAATGATAAACCCAATGAGAGAGTTCATGGCGGTTATCTATTAATAGAAGGTGTACGTCTTCAGTCTGAATCTGCTGCACGCAAACAGAGAAAGCCGTCCCCGAAGTGCATTATGTTTGTTTCCACACAAATGCCCCGCGATAGATATGGTTAACGGCAACTCAACTGCTAAAACGGCCCGGCGATTTGCCAAACGCAACTCAATCTCAACCCCTCCGGTTACCAAACGCTAGCCGCCGCTAGCCAGCTCCACGCGTCCTGTCTCATCCAACACGTCATCCACGACGGTCAAGACTCGCGCTCTGCTTGAAGAAACAATTACAAGCGGTTCCCAGTTTGACAATCGACACACTCCACCTCAAACCGCCTTCTTGGCTATGTTGATTCATCGTTGTCCTGATACCCATCCCCATCCTCCACCATGGCGGACGCTGACGTGATTGCTTTCAACGTTGCCGCATTCCTGGCGGCCCTATTCCTCCTCGAGTTTGGGGTCGATAAGTTCATCCATCACACGGCTGTAGTTGCCCGTCGTACGGGGCTTCCCGAGATTGTCGTCGGGCTCCTCACAGCTGGCGCGGAGTGGGAAGAGGCAAGCGTTCAGCGTACTTTGTTGCGGACTGCCGCTAATGCAACATAGCTGGTGGTAGTTGTTGCGTCCCTGGCGCGGGGCCGCTCATCCTTAGCCATGGGAAATGTGATCGGCGCCGCCATCTCCAATGTCTTGGGCGCCTTCTCGCTCGGCCTGCTATCCTTTGAGACGGAGAGGGCGGCCCAATTCGACAGGAGCGCGCGAATATACTCGCTCGTGCTACTCGTTCTGACCACCTTCATCACACCAATTCTCTATTTTCCAACCCATGTCATCTGGGAGGTGTGCGGTCCTGTTCTCATCGCAACGTTTGGAATCTATCTTCTGCTCGTAGGCATGGCCATTGGCCGAGGGGTCCTTACGGCACCCGAAGATTCCGACAGCGATGACAACAGCGACAACGACAGCGACGCAGAGAGTGACGCAGACGTTGGCAGTGATCGCCACAGCAGTTCTGATGCAAGAATTGCCGTGAGCAGAACGGAGGCTACAGAGACAGATCCGCTCATCAACCCTCGCGTGCCAAAGGTGAGAGCCGCTAGCCCAGACCATCATCCAGAAGCCACACCTCAACCTCTTCAGTCGCAGCGCCGCAGACGCCACACCCTCAAGTATCATGGCCTCTACCTGCTATTCGGATTCGTCGCCATCTGTCTCGCCGGCTACATCCTCTCCCAAGCAGCGGCAAATATCACGGATCAGTTTAGCATCTCGGACGTTCTATTCGGCGTTGTCATCCTCGCCATCGCCACCACGCTGCCTGAGAAATTCATCGCTGTCATGAGCAGCTACCGCGGCCACCCGGGCATTCTCGTCGCGAATTGCGTCGGCAGCAACATCTTCCTTCTGTCGCTGTGTGTTGGTATCGTCATGGTTGACACTACAGGTACTCTGGATGGAGGCAACGTGACGATGCCAGAACTGCTGGTTCTTTGGGGGTCGACGCTAGGTTTGGCCCTGACAGTCTGGTCTGGAGCCAGGTTTTGCCGCTGGATTGGAGTGGCTATGTTGGTTGGCTATGTTGTTTTCATTGTGCTCGAGGTCACAGTTATCCACCGTGTGGCGAACTAGACGAGGTGTTGCTTTAGCATGAGGATGCGGCCGTGACTTTAACATGCCCCGCCCCAGTGGTATGGCAGGCGGCTTTCGATTGTAACGTTGCACAGCTAAAGTACAAACGTGTTCAGTGAGTACCAAACCAACTACTCCATGTTCCTGCTATCCAGATTCTGCCCTCAGGTACCTCACTAAGTCCTTTGCCATGAGCTTGTGAATGTGACTGGTTCTTATAGACTGGTCAGTAGAAGCAGATGTGTGGTTGGACGGAAACCCACATGTGACCCGAGTTAAACCAGAAATAGCTATCGATAGGAGTGCAGCCAAAAGCACTTGGGTTTATCAGTACCGTCTCGTTGTTGTACCCAGGGCAGAAGCTTGTCGTGTTGGTGACCTGATACTTTTCCGGGTTATCAAGAATGTTGCTGAGGAACGAGAATGAGTCGTAGAGCATGGTTGTTGTTGACCTGTGCCTATTCGAAAATCGAGAGCTGTGACTCGAAAGACGCGAGTTCCACCACTCTATCATCGTAGCATTGGGAGATGGTCGAGCCTTGTTAAGGTTCGATGGGCTGCGGTCTGTCGGTGGAAGGTTTAAAAGGAGAAAGTTGTGATAACCAGCTTCATAGAGTGGCTTGACACTATTTTCGAACATATACCCAATCATTGAATCATACAGTTCGGGTAAATTGACGCTGTAAAGACTTGTGTCGGCAATGTCGTTGATTCCAATCCATATGGCCACCAAGGTTTTGGATTTATGCACCTGTTCTTTAAGGACCGGCTCGGCCCACGTGAGAAATTGTTGTGTTTGGTTGACCAAGGGAATCGTGTAGCTGTGATGAAGAGGAGTGAATTTCTCCGATATATCAGCTCCAGCAAATGCAAAATCCCATAGCTGGATTTGGCAGGTCGATGGAAGCGTTAGACCACTGTCAAGTCCACATTTGCTGATATATTCAATCCAGTTCGGCCCCCCGGCTGATGTGCCGGTAAAGTTCTGGACAATCTCATTCGATAGCAAGTCCTCGGCAGTGAAAGAAAAGTTGTTATCATAGTCGCCGATGAAACTGTACTTAGGGTAGCCGTGGGTCCCTTGAACAAAAGTGTAAGAGTCGCCAAACGCGACGCTACAGTTTCTTGTGAGAAGAGCAGACGATATTCAAGGGACGAACGTACATATGCTTAATTTCATTCCAATTGAATGCATGTTCGGCAGAGGTGGATAATGACGACACTAGTTCAGCGATCGCTAACAAGGTCAGTAGCAAGGACACAAAAATATAGCCCATACTTGCAACAGAGGTATTGGCAGGAATTGAGAACTACCACATTACAACGCTTCTGGGTAGCACTTCCACCACGACCTTTATATCTTAATGTTACACTTCTAATAGACGTTTCAGCGGTGCCCACGTCCAGGTGATAGAGAGGAGTGCAGAGGCAATGCGTTCATGTTATTGGTGGGAAAAGGACTTGCTGCAGGCGTGGGCAGACTACTCACGCCCTTTCCAGGTAACATATACAGCTCCTCAAACTCTATACTGAGCTTTAATCGTGCAAAGTAGCGCTCGGGTTGAAGTGGTGTGTGCACGAGTGGAAATGATTTAAGAAGCTCTGGAAAGGGACGGTTCTAAATCTAAGGGATTAGTTGGGCTTGGAGGAGCTGACAGAACTGATACAAAGCATAAAGCTATTGGCAGCTACCTTTTCAGCAGCTCCATCTTGGCAGCATGCTGCGTTGATTTCCGGATGATGCCTCTTGCAATGCTACAGCGCCTGAACAGGGATGCTCGCGGGAATTGAGGCCGAATGCAACGCTTCCAACGGAAAAACTATCTTTCGCTCTTCCGGGGTACTAAATTGGTGGGAAATCATGATGCGGCTAAAACCACACCCATAAGCTCGGCTAGGACCAGAGCCCACAACGAAAACCACAACTCTGATAATCAAGCGCCTTGCGGTCTATTGGTTGCGCACGCCATTTCTCCCCTGACTCGAATCGTCTCATGCAGTGTTCGTTGACTTCCTGTCAAGTGTGCAACCCTCAGCAATGCCGTCCTTCCCGGAAGAGATATGGACATGCATCTTCGCGCGATTGGAGTGTGAACTGCCCGCAGACCGCTGGTGGCTGTACGGCTCAGAAGTCGACTGCTCCACCCTCAAGACTCTTGTATCTCTCTGCCTTGTCTGCCGAGACTTTCGTCGAATAGCCCAGAGTGTTTTATACCGCACAGTTCCGCTGAACAGCCTAGAGGGCCCGAAAACAAAAGACCACTTTGCGAGAACGCTTACTGAGGCTCCGCTTCTTGGGCACGTCACACGCGTAGTGTCGCTGGATGATAGGTTCCCGGACTATGGCTTCGATAAAAAAGAGATCTTGAGTGCTGTCAAGAAATGCCCCAGCATTCCCACCAAACTCGGCAGGCATCTGCAGCGGTTTGGCTTCAGAGGTCGGAGGACTGAGGAGGGATTTGCTGTTTTGATGCTCGCATTCATGCCTCAGGTGCAGTTTGTCGATTGTACAGTTCATTGCGATTCGGGGCTGTTGCCGTGGGTATTGAGTGGGAACCTGGAAAACGAATATACTGCCGACGAAGATGAAGACGACCCGGAATACCTGGACGACCTGAAAGGCCATGAACCAGAATGGAAGACCCTTGCGACTGCACCATCTGAACAGACTTGGTTGCCGTGCCTCAAACATGTCCGCTTGAGAACCGGTGATGCTACTGACGGTACTACTGGCATGTCCCGGATAGAGGCTATTCTCCTACATCCCCACCTTGAGAAACTTCAACTGTTGGGATTTGATTGGAGCGGAAACGAGGTACTTCAAATGAAATGGAATGATCGGGTGTGCAACCTGGAATTCCTGCAGCTAAAGGAATCCATCGTCGATGAACGGGGACTGCAACAGATCCTGACACGCTGCAGAAAGCTTGTCCGCTTGTCTATAGAGCTTGGCGATTCCCGCAGAGAAGGCTGGGACCGCCCTGAAGATAGCTGGGAAGTAGACTTGGATCGATTTGGTCAGCTGTTGAGAGAGCACGGGAGAAACTTGACGGAGTTGGAACTGCAAACTGAAGAATACCAGGCCGCAAATTCTACTGATGGAAGACTTGGATCCCTTCGCGAGCTGAGTTCACTGAAACATCTCAGAGTTACCAAGATCGACCTCCTTGGCTCTGCATACGAAAGAACTTCGGAGGTATACCCTGAGAAACTGAGTTTAGAAGACGCCTTGCCACGATCGTTGGAGAGACTATACCTACACTTTGAAGACAATTATTATGCGGGAAAGCGCTGCGATGAACACGGACATCAGGAACTGTATGAGCTGATCACGGGTGGCCAGTTTCTTGATCTTCACGAAGTCAAAGTGGAGTATTACTTGACGGACCCTTCAAGTCAATTTGGGAGGGATATTGCGGGCTGGGAAGTGCGCACGACGCAGGAACATCTCTGGGAACGGGCTGCGTCAAGCGGATGCCTCCGTTCTATCCTGGTGTTTTCGAAGATGGGCTGAGCACGGATACTGTCAAGCCCTGCTTGGATAGCATTTAAAAACGTAGGCGGATGCGAGGTTTGAGGTATTAGCTAATGAACTTTCGACGCCGCAGTTGAGAGTCCAACTTATGCTGCGTCTGCGATGTCAATGCGGGACATGGAGGACAAAAAGGCCTGTTCACCATCTTCATACCGTTGAACCTTTCCATCCAATGCGTCTTGGACTACCACTGCAAGGCGCTGAACCCCCTCAACGATGATGTCTTCCGGGTTCCATCCCCAAGACAGACGTGCGCCGCGTCCAAAAGTCGTCTGAGAACGGCGTTCACTCTCTTCATCGCCGCGTACTGTGAAAATGGAACCTGGTGCAATTGTGAGGGCTTGAGATGTCTTGGCCCATGTTGCCAGCTCATCAGCAGGGGGCAATCCGTCTGGGAAAGTGATGTATAGAAAGTAGCCACCCGCCACCTTCTCCGAGTCTCTGTTGGATTGATAAGACAAACCAGTGTCGACTTTCACACCAAGCGGGACGAGGTATTTTTTAACGGCGGCAAGCATGGCGTTGTATCTTTTCCGGTAAGTTGGGATGAGCACATTTTGGATGTGGCTTGCAAACTCGCCAGTCGTAATCATCTGAGAGATCAAGGAGGATGAAAAGTGACCGATACAGCCACCTGAGCTGGACGCACCACTGACCACGTAAGCATTTCGTTCGTGCTGTGAGCTTAGATCAAGACTTACACTTTCCCCATCTGCTCAGCGAACTTCGGCGTGGCTTCCAACCACCCTACACGCATTCCAGGTGCTATGAGCTTGGAGAACGAACCATTGCTCACGCTGTTGCCCCATTCAGAGTGGCCAGGGAGAGCTCTATCGATATCGACGATCCGAGGAGGCAAAGACCCGATGCTTTCGAGAGTAGCAGCTTCCTCAGTGGGCCACCGCAAAGCATCGTAGACGTCGTCCGTAATGATCAGGGCGTCGTGTTGGCGTGCAACCTGCAGCAACTCTTCTCTGCGGCGCAAACTCATGATTTTGCCGCTTGGATTCGAGAAGGTTGGGACAGCATAGATGATGTGTTTGAAAAGCTTGGGGTAGGTCTTGATTGGCTTCGATCCCGAGCCACTCTCAGCGTCGGCTTTGGAAATTGCATCCTTGAGGTAGTTAATGTCCAGACCTTCTTCATCCTCGGGAACGCCTCGCAGCTTTCCGGTCAAGCCGGCATCCTCAATCATCGGGCATGCCATGAAGTAGGTTGGCTCGATCATCCACACACGTTGCGTATAGACCGGGTCTGAAAACCGCAGCAAGATGTTGGTCAAGTTGACGGACGCCCCGCCTGTGATACCAACGCGATCGAGGGTGATGTCACCGGCAGTTGGGTTATAGAGATCAGTGAGCCAGGATGCCACACCCTGTCGCAAAGCCTCGTGGCCGAGCTGTGGCCCGTATCTTAGCGCTGGGGTAGCCGTCTCATTGTCGGTGAGAACAGCAGTGGCGGCGCTGAGTAGGCTGCGGTCGGGATGAAGCGCTGGGGTTGGCCATCCTAGCAGCAAATTGATGGGTTGCTTAGGAGTCATGATCTTAACAAGTGTCAGTTCTTCTTACTGAGATTGGTCGACTCGCACTTAGTCTATCCTGTAATATTAAACGACCTTGGGCTTTCGTTGCAACTTGCGCGTGACGAAAATGCCGCTACATGGTGTCATCTCGGCCTCGGCTTAGTTGATAGGCTCTATCGGCTTTGGTGTGTTTGCGGATAAATGTCTCACATTAGCGAAGGTCCGAAGTAGAGTGTCCGACCTTGTCCCCACTATGTGACACTCTTTGAGGGGACACGCCGCAACGGCTTCGCATCACGATACACGGGACGAGAGGAGCGGGGTCGGGACTTCTGAGATACCTTCAACCTAGCAACTACGCTTCGCGATGAAGTCACCAAATGCCACGTCTAGTAAGCGTGTTTGCTGCCTTACACAAAGGTTGCGTCTAGGATATCTGTAGGGAGAAGCTCAAGCTTATCAATAGTAAGTACATTAGCTTGATTCCGGTTGATGTCACTGTGATCGACAGCGTTAAGCTGCTTTAAGCGATGAGTTATTTGGATGATTAAATGTTACATCTCTATTTAAGATTTTCGTATTTCGAACAAATGGTGATAACAACCCATCTTCATTGACGCTGGACCGATACGAGGAAATCGCTTTGTAATCCCAATTGCTTCAACCATAGCGCCATCCATTCAGGAGTTACCGGACTCAAAGATGACAATGCTTTGCTTCGTTTTACAGACAGCTCTGTTGCTAGTGAAGGCATCATTCGATTGTCGTGTTTCTTATCCTTGCCACCAAGCTGAAGCGACTGAAAGAAGTCCAGCAACTTGAGCCCTGGATTCGACTTCAAGTCGCTCCCTTGTTCCGAGAGGCGTAGGGCTTCAACCCATTGATTCCACGAGACAATATGCCCTGGGTCAATCCCCACCAAACTTGCGACTGTGGGAACAAGTTCTGCCCACTTGATGGCATGAGGGTTGACAGCGTGGTATATGGAGACGGTGCCCTCATGCGCATCCTTCTTCACAACTTTGGGCATGCGGGACGACGTATCTAGAAAAGAGGCAGGAGGTTGCACGACGCCACTCAACTCCAAAATGATTTCTGAGAGGAGGTCCACTGGGATCCAATCAATTCTATCCATAGAGTCGAGGCTGGATGGAAGAAAACCGATGTGCTTAGAGCTTGCAATCATCTACGCAAAGATAACTCATGTCAGCTCTTAAGTAGACTGGAGACGGGTTTAGGGAACGGAAACGTACAGTCGGTAGCCATTCTTGCTTGTTCCACATGCCGCCGTGCTCCAGAATCGGTCCAGCAATCTGTCCAACTCGGCAGATGGACGCTTTCCGCTGACCAGTGGACTGAACATGATCCTCGATGATAAGTTCACATATGAGTTTTGACGCGCTGTAACCACCAAGACGAGGCGACAGAAGGTGATTTGGACGCTCGGCAACAGGCTCAGATGTTGGGACATAGCTGACGGTTCCAATTGTCGACACAAATAAGAATTCGACTTCATGCCGGCTGTCAGTACAGAAATCTAAAAGGTGTCTGACACCTCTTATGTGTGGTTCAAACGAAGCAAGATCCCAGTTGAAGTTAACTGGCCATTGGTTGTCTGAGAGACGAGTACTTAGTCACAGTTGCATCGAGGTACAGAACGGGTGGATAAACTCACGGATGATGTGTGTGGCCTCGTTGAGCAATTGAGCATATCTTCGCTGGCTCAAGCCAAAGCCTGATCGTGAGAGATCGACGTGCAGAAACTCAACCCAGTGATCAGTCCAGTTGGTGGCTAGTCCTCGACTCCCACTGATTGCTTTCTGCTTGGTCTGGCCATCTTCAGAGCGGTTAAGGCAGTATATCTTCCTCACGTGCGGCTGGTTCATAAGCGAGTTAAGAAGGTATGAACCTAAGGAGCCCGTGCTTCCTGTGAGAATGACCGTAGCCGAGTCCTCACTGTTGCAGTCGCTAACAGAGTTCATTTTGGACTGTGTCGGTAGTCGATGCATTTCTTTGGCTTTGGATATTTTGTGGTGGATGAAACTGGGGCCCGCGTAGCATATGATCACCGAAGAATTTGCATTCAAGTGAGGAGATGGTTGTATTCGGCCGAATCTCAATTCTTTCTCGTGATCCATGCATCCCTATAGTTCTGCAAAGACTATTCTGCAGCAGTTTGTTATTTCCGTATTCGTCGGTGTTAGACAAATTCGTAATCCCGACGGGATGATGACCAACTCCGTTACGACAAAGTAAGCTGACAACCACCTCATTGCGTTTTTTTCAACCTCGGGTGTCTTGATCCGTTTGTATGATTTCGCCTCCATCTAGGCGTGCTGACTTCGACAAAGTGACCAGCTATGGTTGCTTACATGGCGACATTCGTGGCACAGCAAGGTGGATACTCTCAAAAGTTCGCGCTGTTTTGTGGTTCATACTTCGGCCCCGAGTCTTTGGGTTAGTTTGGCACGTCAGCTTATTTGTACAGAAGAAGAAATAAGGGGGTTGGGAGTGTCGGCTGCGGGCAGTCATACTTCGGTGTCGTCCCGGTACGGTCACCGCCCGAGGAAGCTGAACCCGATGGGCATCAAGGTGGCAAATGCTGCTTGATCATCCCCTGGAACCTGTTCGGCATTCACATTTCACTCTGCCTCTCTATCTGAATCCAAATACCATATATTCTTCAAATTCTTTATTGTTGTAGAACTACGACTCGTTACGTACTTGTTCAGGCTAAACCGAGCTGTGACTTGAGATACAGCGCCCCCTCGACCTTTTTCGGATTTATCTCTTTCCTGGTGTGGATCTTGAACATCGAACCCTCTTATCCATAATCATGACGCAATATTCCTTCCTTATTACTGGAGCTTCGTCAGGGCTGGGGCTTCAGCTAGCGATCGAAGCTCTCAAAGCGAGTCACTCGGTTGTGGCAACAGCACGTAACCCTACGGCTGCCGCCCAAGACCACCCTGAGATACAAGAGCTGGGTGGTACTTGGTTGCAACTAGACGTGACGCATGCCGACACAAAAGAGCGGGTAGACAAGGTTGTCCGCGAAAGAGGAATCAATGTGCTTATCAATACTGCCGGCTACGGCATCCTCGGGAGCCTAGAGGACACTGGGTTGGTCATTCACTGAACTTTTTTCATTCTCCTTTGGCCTGTGACTGAGCTTGCAACAGGGAAGATGAATTCACGGAGCAATTGGACACCAACACTCTTGGAACCATGCGTTGCATCAAGGGCGTTTTGCCTCACTTTCGCTCGATTGGGGCAGAACGATGCCCTACCATTGTCAACATTGGTAGCATTGTCTGCCTAACGCCTTTCTCCGCCACAACTGCTTACGCAGCGTCCAAATGGGCCATCGAGGGTATGTCAGAAGCTCTTGCGATGGAGGTGGGGCCCACGGGAATCCGGGTCGTTCTTATTGATCTGGGTATTTTCCGGACCAGATTCCTTCATAGCTTCAGCAAGCCCAAGGCTGGATTAGGGGAAGCATATGTCGGTGGATCGGTGGATACCACTGTCTCATTTTTGGAAAATCTGGCGGGGAAACAACCCGGTGATCCGGTTCTTGCTGCTAGAAGAATCGTCGAAATTGTGGATGGAACAGGCTTGGCCAAGGATATGACAGAGCAGGGGTATGGCAAAGCGTTGAGAGTCCCACTTGGGAGCGACTCCTTCCGTGCAGTCACGGCTAAGCTCGAGTCCATGGAGGAGGTGAAGAGACTTGAAACACTCTCTTGCAGTACAGACTTCCCTCAGGACGGCGTCGTAGCCTAGTATGGAGTACATAAAGTCACAGGATAGGTAGAGGCAACGTTTTCTTTTCAGAATCGCATCAAAAGTTAAGTTCAAGGAGGAGGGATTGCTCGGTAAAGAGTATTGCGACTCGGTTGAATCTTTCCCTATGCATTGAGTACAGTAGCTCTACTACAGGGAAGCATAACCACAAGCAATGAACAACCCAATTATAGACCTCGGATACCTAGGAATAGAGAATAGATCTAGGTAGTTGTGCAACGTCCTCGCTGATGTTAGCATTGTACAGCGATACCGACCCAGTCCAAGTTGCAGCGGCGTGACCACCGTCGAGCATCTACCGATTCATCGAACAGGTAACTTTGGTGTTCACCTCTGTCATCTATGGGCAGGGCTCTAGCGTGTCTCGGCACGTATCCGATCGATTTGCATGTTCATGAGAACTGTCAAATGCAGGGCCCTGTCATCCTGGCATGCTACCCGATATGTCCGTTGAACCTCCAGATTCGGCAGCTCGATCACAGACTTGCAGGACTCATGGAATCAAACTACGGCGGGGAAATTTTTGTTCGCGGAATCATGAGTATTCGGCCCTAATGACATGGCCTAGCTAGATAATTAGCAGCACACAGATATCTCGACCAATCACGCCTTTCAAATACTTATATAATATCTCCGTCGATACGGATTAAAGTGGGGGAAGTTATTTTTCCTTGGTCATGGCCATTTCCAAATGCCACTGATTTTGTATTGGATGCGTTACATCCGAATGCGGCCCGTTCCGATTCGGCCAGTTCCAGGTGTGGTCAGCTTGAGAGATGGTCAGCGAAACGCGGTCAGCTTACATAACAGACGAAGTCCCTTCAAGAATACGCCTTGTGACTTTCCTGTTGGCATCCAGTCATAGCCAAATACTATCAAAGGCGTCTTAGTGAAAGGTGTCACGCTGGAGCCTAGGTCTGGCTTTACGGGAGTTCGTGAAGCCGGTCTCACGCAATTCTAGTGAGTAAGTCCACGTAACGAGACGTGGCGTTATTAGGGCTAGATCAGTCAGCGGGGCTATAGTAATGGTGGCCCCTGATGACAATTCCTTACTCAATCGAGTTGTAATTGATCTCTTCCATAGAGACTTACATGCTGCGGCGTGGTCTAGACGTGCGGCTGAGTTAGGAATCCGGTAATGCCGGGTTCGTGGCAATATTTTACATTCCCATGGCTCAGTTTGTAGCAGTACAACTCTTACAGTCTTCCATTCGCAACGCTTCATGACTTTCCCATGTTTGCGGATATAATATCCTTCTGCACATCATGGCCTTTCCTCTAGCTCCCTTTCGTGTCAAGAGGCCCTAGTAAACTCTCGCCGTGTCCTGAGATCTATTGCCATCTTACCATGTTTGGCACCCTAAGCTACAATCATCATCGACAAGAGCCAGTCTTCGAAGCAGATACGACATTCCCAAGCTCTATATCCAGCACAGACTCAAGCAAGCGTGGAACAACAATCCATCAGGCATGCGAACTATGTCGGGCACGTAAGGTAGGCGGCACTCAATCCAATCCGCTCCTGGCTCCCGTTTGTATAACTACTGATCGCTATCTCATTCTTCAGCTTCGGTGCAGCGCGAACCCATCCGGATGCGACAGGTGCAAAGCCTCTTCCAATGTGTGCAAATACCCCCCAAGACGGTTTCGAACCAGCCGAAAACGTGGATTAGCCTCGCGCACAAGTACAAGTAGCAGAGGCAATCTGGCAACGGGCGGTACCACATCGAACCAAAGTGATATTTGCGGAGACGAAGAGTTTGGCCAGCGAGACTGGCAAAAGCTTTTTGGTTCGGTGGAGAACGAGGAGGACAATCAACCTTTATCGACACATAAGTTTCTCGAGACAAACTACGGGCTTGATTCCCACCTGACAAGTATATTTCCAGGCAGTAATCACGAGACTAATAACTTTGCCGATTATAATTTTGGTGATGCTTTTGAACTTCCCTGGCAAGAGAGCTACATCGCTCGCAATAAAACCGCATCGAGCCCAGGCAGGCTTCCTGATCCTGTACCTCAACGTGAGTCAAACTGTTTCACTATTCAACGACAGTATTGAGAGGTTGTGGTTGAGCAAGTTTCCTTCATTCCTCTACACTACGGGCGTGGCAATATAAGAATCTCGAATTGTTTACAATCGCATAATGTTGGGACTCGTGCTAATGAACAACTCGTGTAGCAAGTAGGGAATTGTGGAGAGATCCCGCGGTCCTCAGGACGTCTGATTGTGACAGTAGCTCGACGTACCTCAAGTCATCGGGTTTCACTGGAGCAGAAACACTCGTTGGCTGTGAATGGCCTGAGGCCACTGTCGGCACGACTCCCGAACCATCATCAGGTCCCTCTCTGTCCAGAAGCAACTCTTTCGAGACAGTCAGAACGTACTCGGAGAGAGAACGCGGCGAGACAAAAGCCTACGGTGATGAAAATCATTGCCAATGCCTTAATCTCATTGCCCGTCTCTTGGAACAGGTCGAAACGCAGGGCACCACGTCGCAGGAAAGTATCGATGGCCTTCTGGAAACCTGCAGAGAGCCCATGAGGCAATGCAAGACGCTCATGGCTTGTCCACACTGCAAATCACGGTCCGAGTGCATACTACTCCTGGCTATGCTCGCCAAATCCCTGAGTGTCGTGTGCAATGGCTTGGTACAGCGATACGTACAAGGCCGGCTTGAAGGAAATCACGGCCAGCTGGAAATGGCCAATCAGTGGCCCAAAGTGCGTGTAGGCGCTTACCTTGTCCCAGACTCGACCGACAGGTGTACCGTCGTTGAAGCTCTGATTGTGGCTAGATTAAATAACCTTCACGATATTCTTATAGACCTGAGAGCTCGGTCAATGAGACGAGAAGGCCACCTAGCCCTTCTAGTTCAGGTTGAAGAGCGTGTCAGGTACCTGAAGACCCTAATGTCTATGTCAGCTAGCCGGTGCCAGGTTCTAGATATTAATACAGATTCTGTAGTCTATTAAAAGGGCCACAACATGTGTTCAGTGGTGATGTTACTACTAACTGAACAGGGACGCGGGCAAAAACATGGCAGCCGCTTGAAGGTTATATGTAATCTGGGGTAGAACATGGCAGGTTAGCACCCCTTCCCAATCACAGACACAGGGTTTTGGATGGATGTATGATCCGCGTGGAGAGAATGCTCATCTGAGGAGGCGAAGCTAGTACGTAACACGACAATAGATGAAGGCAATGAGGGATAAGAATTAATTGAAGCGAGGCAAAATGGCTTCTTATGCAGGTACAGGCAAATGATGAGTGCAGCTCCCTTAACAAAGGTGCGCGCTCGCATATGATTAAATCATTCATCGCAGAGAGGATTTTGCAGGGTAGGTTGAACGAAGTTGAGCACCACAGTGTCTACCTAGTCCGTCGTATTCTGAAATACTGTTCTATGCCCAGACATGAAGTTCAGATAGTAATATATACGGAACAGCTTCCTCACAAATCAACTACCCCAAGTCTTTGTATTCTACTTCCCACTGGCAGGCTCATGACTTTCGACCTTCTCTTCAAAGTAGCTAGGCCGACCATCCTCGCACACGATTTCCAGCCTGGAGTCCTCCTTGAAGTCGCCCATCGGGGAGCTGATCCACTCACCGTCCGCCATCAAAGCGACGCTGCAGTGCCATGGCGTCGTATAGCCGGTTTTGGTGTTGAGTAGGCTCATGGAAACCTTGTGTTCGCCAGTGGATTGATGAATGGATAGGCGCAAATGATCTGGAAAGGCGGTCTTGACTGCCCCTGCGAATGCCTATTCGAGAAAAGCTATCTTAGCATCGTAACAAGCCATTTGTTTGCATTTTTATGAACACAGATATAGAGGTTGTGGGTGTAGCAATAGGGGGGAATTGTATGTACATACGTATCCTCGGATCAACATTTCCTTGGCCAGAAACTTCACGTTCTTCTTGTAGGCTTTGACCGATCGACCGTTGCCGGCCGGAAAGACATGTTGCAAGTCGGACTCGAGGAATCTTCGATAGCCACGATAAGTCATCAGTGTGTCGGGCTTGGTCGCAATCTCCTGATCGATATCCAGGTCATCTTTGCCATACTTGTTGAGGAGGTATCGTCGGAAGTTGGTAGCATTGGCGACATATGTAATCTCCTCCAATTTCTCTGGAAGTGGAAAGTTGACCAGGTCTTGAAGACGAGAGAAGTCGATGTGAATGAACCCCTTCTGAACAGCCATGGCGCGCAAAGCCTGACCGTAAGCCCAGACATCTCGATCCGGGATACTCAGCAAGTCTATCCACGCGAAGGACTGTATTAGCGAACCAGCTTGAATGGAAGCGACACGGAGGACGTAAGTACACGTACCATTATAGACGAGGCCATCCGAGATGATGGTGAGCTTCGCGCCTGGCTCATACACCTGGCCAATGCGAGCGCACATGGTGTTCAAACGCTCCAGTGCCAGTTCCTCGGCCTTGTCGGGTAAGATACCAAGTACTTTATAGACTCTGTTTGCAGACTTGAAGGGAAATGCTGGGAGACACATTTCCACCTGTTTCCCGGCAATGACGAACTGATCGATGACTGAGAGGAACTTGGGTATGCCAGCGGCAAGCCTATCTGCGGTGTCGTCGAATTTGTTTAATGCATACTCGTAGATGATGCTAAGGATCTTGACGGATGCCTCTGTTGCCTCCTGTACAGCTTGCGACAATTTCTCGTCTGAGACAAGGCCCTCGGAGCTCGGGATCATGGGAAGAACTTGCATGGCTGATGAGGTAGGTTGGATGAGCTGAAAGAATACTGACAACGAGTAGGGAGCTGCTTGATGAGAAGAGGAAGTTGAAAAGACCAGAGCTAACTGGGGATTACACTGCGCTAAATAAAAAGAATAGTTCACCGGAAGTAGCGTGAGTGAACAGCTTTGCATTATCGACGACATCTGGCACGAACAACGCTGTGAGGCTCGGCACTATCGGTAAGAGGCATCATCACACGTCACTACACGATGCAACTGACAAACACGCCTTAGGCTTGGGCATGTGGCGACCATGAGGCCAAACGCAACCCACGCGGACCCTGACTATCCTCCTCTGCGTTCTAAGACACACTCAGCCTCCCGGCATCTGATTACTGATTTGTGGCGGGCCGCGAATGTCGGAATTCTCTATGCTGGAATCTGACACTTTCGGGGATACCTGGAAGATTGGTCAGCTTACATATTATCAGTTACGGGTTCTAAGATCAGCTTACACTCGGCCATTCGGGGCACCGAAAAGAGTTCGGGCCGTTTTACCACTTTTGGATAGATGTACCATGGAGTTTGGGATCAAATTGGCATTCAACCATTTCAAGGTTACCGAGCGAGCTGTAATCATTTTGCCGCCATAGTTGGCCTAAGGCAGCAGTTTTGTCTTTTTTTTGAATGTCAGATCAAACACGGCGTGGAAGCTACCTGAATTCACCGTGTTCTCTTTGTATGCTGTTATTAATACCAAAGACGACCCTGCAATTTAGCTATAGAATATGAATTTAATCGCATATCTCTGTTCCAAGACATTTTCTCTGGAACATATTTTAAGTGCACTTACCTTGTTCGGCTTATTTTCTGAGATTTGCAGCTGGAATGGAAGCCCCAATCAACTACGGCAAGAGGCTAATCCCTCAGATCTTGGACGACCTAGCCTCGACTGACCCAGATCGAATCATCTACTCGGTAGCAACCTCCTCCGATATTTCACAGGGACTGCGCCATATATCTGCTCGCACCTTTGCGAGGGCAGTTGACAAAACAGCTTGGTGGTTGCATAACAAGCTGGGGAAAAGCACCACGTTCGAGACAGTGGGCTATATCGGACCTCGTAAGTTGGAAAGATCTTCCGGGCTATGGGAATGTCAGTGAATCCCGTCCGCTAACTAAACCAAGATGATCTTCGGCATATTCTATTGACGTACGCCTGCATCAAAACAGGGTACAAGGTATGTAGGGCTGAAATATGATGGTCCAAACAGGATAAAAGGCACCAGACTTATACCATTTACTTTTTACAGGCCTTGTTCCTCTCGCCGAAGAACAGCGTTCAAGGGGCTCTAGCTGTCCTCGAAGCAGCAGAATGTAACATTTGGATCCAGCCAAGTGAGCAACGGCATCTTCCCCAGGTCAAGGAATTTCTCCGACAACGCCCTATGAAAATTCTGGACATTCCAGAAACCAATGAGCTTCTTGACGCCGAAACAACGGATCACTATCAATACAATCAGAAATTCGAAGAAGCCGCCGAAGACCCATTCTGTGTCCTGCACACTTCTGGTTCTACGGGCTTGCCGAAGCCCATAACATGGTCACATGCTCTCATAGGCACCATGGATGCCGTGCGGCTACTGCCACCCACCGAAGGTGATGACGGACTGCCTCCTTGGACGTCAATGTGGAAGGAGGGTGATCGACTATACTCGTCATTTCCCATGAGTCACGTATGTCTATCTCCATATAAAGTACTGGAGAGCTGTTAGCTAATCACCATAATCCTTAAAGGGAGCTGGAATTATCATGAACATTCTCATTCCTTCGCTCTACGGCATGCATAGCATTATGGGGCCCGTGGGAGTCATACCCAACATGGACCTCATAGAGTCTTTGGTAGACCATGGGAAGATTGACATCTGGAGCATGGTGCCATCACTTGTTGATGAGCTGGGTGAGACGCCCGACGTCTTGGCCAAGTTCGAGTCGGCCAAATTCATATGCGCATCTGGTGGTAAGTCGTTCAAGATTGATTCTTTCCTTGTACAATGAATGCTAAGCTTCGCTATGAAGGTCCGATTAGTCCGATCAGTGCTTCAAAGGTCAACAAAGTCGTCCGTGTTCTCAACTTGACGGGTACCACAGAAGGCCTCTTTATCGGGAATCTTGAAGTAGACAGAGAAGACTGGCTTTACTTCGCTTTCCATCCCTTCTCCGGCTTTGAGTTCAAAGAGGTGGAGCCAGGGGTGTACGAGCATTGGGTGCGTCGCAATGAGCACTGGTCTCTTTTTCAGGGAATCTTCCACACGTTTCCCGACCTACAAGAAATCAACCTGAAGGATTTGTATGTGAAGCATCCTACGAAGCCTAATCACTGGGCCTACAAGGGGAGAAGTGATGATATTGTTGTCCTGTCCAACGGTTACAAGATATCACCATTGAACACGGAAGCCTTTGTCACCACACACCCTGCAATTAGCGGCTGCCTCGTGGTGAGTTGCCCCATCCAAGCTCCTCAACTTTTTAATAAGTAATATTGTCTTCATAAGTACTGATAGTCCACAGGTTGGAACGGCAAAACCCCAGGCTGCCCTCCTCATCGAGCTGAAAGACCCTTCAGCAGGAAATGATGAGCTTTTCGACAGCATCTGGGAGACGGTACAAAAGGCGAATGCTTCATCTTTGCATAAAGATCAGCTGCACAGGGACTACATCATGTTTGCAGAGGAAGACAAGCCATTCGTGCGCACAGACAAGGGAACAGTCAGGCGACGTGCCACCCTGACAGTCTACGCTGCGTGCATTGAGCGTTTTTATGGCTCACGATCGGACGATTCGGACACGCAGTTTTTGATGGAGGTCGATACTACTTCAATTGAGTCAATCACCGACGCTGTCCGCCACACCTTCGGCTCGCTATCGCCTGCAATCCGAAACGCCTCGTTAGACTCAGACCTCTTCAACCTTGGGCTCGACTCCCTTCTTGTATTTCGAGCCATACGATCTCTCCGGGGCGCAATGGGATTACAAGAGCAACTGGCACCTCGACATGTATACGCAAATCCCACCATTGCCAAGTTCTCCGCTGCCCTTGCACAACTGGTGGCCGGAGAAAAAACGACAAATGGAACACACTCCGAACTCGATGGCAAGTTGAGCAAAATGAAAGAACTTCTGAGTAAGTACAAGACAAGGCAGTCGCTCAAGATGAACGGATTCGACTTGCTCATGCCTAAGCTCTATGTGAAAATGCTCTTCTACATCCCTCTACGTAAAGGCGTCGATTTCGAACAAGCATTTTCGGGATTGCAGCGGGGTCTTGCTCGCACAATCAGTCTCATCCCAGCCCTCGACACGAGGGTGATGGCCTGCTCGGAGCAAGAAGCCGGGTACAGGAAAGGCGAGACCCGGATCACATCCGTGGCGCCTACATCACCCTCTCGGGATAATGGTCCGATACGCTCCTCTCCTAGCCCAAGACAGTTATTGTACAGGGACCTTTCGCATACTCTTCCGCCATTCCAAGACCTACGAGAAGCCGGCTTCCTGTCTTCAGCATTCAAGGACGAACTCGTCCTCGAAGCCCCCTGGTTTCCAACACTCCCAGCCGACGTCATGATTGCGCAGGCGAACTTTGTCGAGGGCGGTTGCCTGCTCGCTACAGGGTTTCATCATTCGTGTTTTGACGGAACGGGCGTTGTAACCGCTATCAGAGCGTGGGCCGAAAGCTGCAGATATGCTGAAGGCGACAGATCAGCAACGTGCAGCTGGCTAGATCCCGAGAGCATGAATCGGAGCCTTCCACACATGCTCTGGGAGCAGGAAGGATACGCCCGACCAGCCCAAGAGATAGACCCTACCACATGGGAATATCTTGGGTTTGCAGCGCCAGAAGAACTCAAAGCCGGAGACGGCACGTTCAAAGTCAAGACGAACTTTCCGGCACCTGCTCTTCCTCCCGCCAAACAAGATCGTCACCTAGATTCAAGCATTTTCTACATCTCGCCTGAGAATCTAGAAACGCTGAAACGAGAAGTGGCTGTTGATCCAGGGGCCAAAGGGGCTGTGACATCAGCCAGCGACATTGTGCAGGCCTTGTTCTGGCGGGTAATGATCAGGGCACGATACCGCGTCGCAAAGGAGTATCAGGGACAAACGTTCGGACCCGATGATGAGTCCATTTTGGAGTTGCCCATCGACGGTCGTCCGTACTTTTCTTCCCTGCTTCCGTCCACCTACATGGGCAACCTTATCGTCGTCAATCGACCTTCCATGTCCGTCGAGACACTCTGTTCGCCCGAGACAACCATTGGTAGCATTGCGTTGGTCATCCGCGAAGCAGCCGCGCGCATCAGACCATCTCTTGTACACGACGCCTTCACGTTGCTGCAGACTGTGCCCGATTACACCCAGCTCAGGTACGCCTTCATGCGCCTTGGCGGGATGGACGCTATGGTCACCAACATGATGTTGTTTCCGACGAGTGATGTGTTGTTTGGTAGTGAGTTCTTCCACAATGCAGGAGCTGCTGACGCCGTGCGACCGCTCATGGACGGCTTCAACACGGCTTTTCGGATGTGCATTATTCTCCCTATGAGCAAGCACGGCGGCGTTGAGCTTCTATTTGGCACGTTTCCTGAAGAGTTAAAGATGTTGATGGACGACGAAGAATTTGCCAAGTATGCTACATTCCGCGGATGACCACGGGTATTGAACATTGACGGTCTAGATTGGACGTCAGATTTTAGGACCGCAGCTTAGACTGCGGCATAAGACCGATTATTCAACATAATTGACAAATGTATCAAGTAGTCATAGAGGAATTTAATTTGCTTCCTTAATTCCTGACTTCCTTTTCCTGGTGCTAAACTTCCCTTGGCTGTAGTTTTCCTCTAGTTTGTTAGTTCCTATTCGGCCGCATCGCTTAGTGTGAATGTAGCAATGAGGCTGGCCAGTACATATCGGCTAGATATTCTCGATGATGAAATGACTTATTCATTGTTCCTTGTTCTTAGATTGTAGCTTAACACTGCAAAATTGACAGCAGCTTCATCCAACTCACCATAGGGTCAAAGGGCAATGGTAGTTTGTTGATGTATTCCTGATCTATAAACTAGCCACTTCTATTCCACATCCGGAAACTTGGTAATGTGCCCCGACGTCAAGAGCCTGCCTGATATTGATGCTCTTTACTGACCGTAACGCCCTTCGGCCTGCGTAATCATTCCCCGATTAATTCTGAAGATAAACATCGCCGTAGTGGCCAAGACGGCGCAAAAGAACGTCATCAAGAAGGGCAAACCCATCCAGGCTCCCCCAAGATTGATACCCTTGCTCAATAACCACCCCAATGCTGGGACGCTAACCAGGCCCATTAGTGTCTCGACTGTTGCAATTGTCGTGCTCAAGGTCGCCAAATTGTGTGGTTCAACAATTCCAGCGAGTAAGGCACGGAGTTGAGGTTGGAAGCCATTGCCGAAACTGAGAACCACAAGGGACGCTACCAGTAGCCAAGGCGTTGGTGCAACGGCCGTGAACATGTTTCCAGCGGCGATGAAGAGAACCGAGCCACGGGATAGGTACAAGTCTCTGGTTAAGACATCAAAGCCAAAGCGCTTAGTGAGCAGGAGAGAGGCTAGAGGTAAGATAAGAAGAAGGACAACCACAGAGGTGACCTTGGAGATAGTAGTGAAATACGTCGCCTGTGCCTCTCAGTTAGGATGACCTGGAGGTAGTCAAAAGATACTGAGTACTTACCGTGGACCAGTCCCAGTCGAATCTGTTCGTCACATATTGAAGCATGTTCATTTCGAAGGCGATGTTGATGGGATAGCAGAGGCCGTATGCAACAACAAGGAGCATGAGATTTTTTGAACCGAAGACAAAACGCCGAATGCGGGAGAAGTCCTTCCTTGTCGTGCTCCATGCCATTCGCATTACACCTTGTTTCAACTGTGAGCGCTCCTCAGCCCGCGACGGTTGCTGATCTGCTGCGTCCACTTGAAGAGGTTTATCATCAGCTATGTTACAGAGATCTAGCGTCTCCGGAATGAGGAGACTCGAGAACATGCTGAGAACAAGGGCGCCCAGGCCCATCCACATCGGAAGCCAGGGGTTGATGCTCAGCAGCCATCCCGCAACAGGGCGAAAGGCTGCACTGAGAATGAGCATCATAGCGTGAAGTTGATAGAACAAGGAAGTCCGCTTTGCGGCTGGAACGGAGTCCGATAAAATGGTCCAGACCATAGCGGTAACGACGGAACCGCCACCTCCAATGAGGGTAGGAATGGAGCCAAGCAGGAGGTGCCAGATGGAGAATACGTCTGGTCGGAGCACTGATGGAATAGAGTCAGAGTGTGCCATGCAAGGAAGGGGTGCAAAGTTTGAGTAAGGAAGTCAACATACGGACGATCATGTCCCATATTGTCGCGAGCACGACGCCAAACAGTCCGAGAAATAGGACAGGGCGACGACCGTACCTATCCGCAATGATTCCATAGGGAATCTGCACGAGCAAAGCTGCATAGAGCTCACATTAGTGATGATATCGAGAGCCGCCACCGGGCTACCTACGAACGAGCATTCCAACCCACATCATCCACGACCTAGCCATAGCAAGCGTCTGCTGAGCATCAGGGTTCTTGCAGCGACTATCTGGCTCCTGCGCCACTCCCATAACGTGGTCCGCATAGCGGCTGTGGCAAACGAAGTCCTCCATGATCTCCTGCAGAGGCGGCTCCATGATGAACTGGCTGAACTCGATCATGAAGAGGAACTGCACACACATGAGAACAACGTAGCGCTGTGTAGACTTGCTGGGGCCTTTTTCGGGTGGAGGATCCATATCCATGGGCAGGAAATGCGCCTCCTCGCCCTCGCGGCCGGCATTGCGGTCCTCGTCGATGCTCTCCACATCAGTGTCGGACGAGTCCGTGTGGTTTGAGTTCCATGTTGCCATGGTTCGTGTTTGTCAAAAGTGATCCTGACTGAGAGCAGAATAATGCGTATTCAATAGGTCTTTACGGGATTGAGTGAAGAGCTGAGTGTATTCGTAGTTGTATAGCGAAAGAGACGTGTTCTCACGTCAGCAGTCCGTCTTCACATAGTTACGATGACCAAGGTGAAACTGATTAGGTCAGCACACCTTTTCGTTGTTCTACCCTGGAGCACTGAAAGAGTCCGGTATTGTTACGTGCCCTGAACTACTTCGCCCGGGATCCTAGATCCCTTTGGAAGATGGGCTGGAAGTGAATTCTTTTTAATTAAGTTCCTCACCAGCCGACTCCCTTCGACGATAACTTAGTACTAAAGGTTCAACATTTTTTGATATGTGATGGATCCGTTACGGTCAATTCGATCAATTAGATAGGGATTAATACAGTGATGATGATCTTTTTTTTTCCTTCTGCCGGTCATCCAGATCGGCCGGAAGAGGGGTTAT
>JABSTB010000409.1:0-10666 GCA_013756995.1 Neonectria neomacrospora
CACCTTGGGTTCCTTTCAACCCCTCCTCCCCGTCTCCACTGGAGCCTAGAGGTACGCACCGTACGTATGGACTACGTACTGGCCACGAAACTGCTGGCGGCGCCCGCCAAGTCCTGGCCTCTCCACTGGCTGGCTTCTCTCCTCCCCTCCTCCCGCTGTTGTTCCTCGGGGCAGTTGGCGACTAGCTTCGTCACTGAGGGGGGTCCATTGGAGGGGCAAGGGCCTAGTTCCCTTTCTCTGGCCTTGCTACTCCGGACGCCCGTGAACGGCGGGACGGTACGGTAGGTCTCTCCGGCTTGGTGGCTCCAGTTCGTCATTGCCCGGAACGCACTTTGCACGCGATCAGGAAGTTTGGCGGTCCATCCCTGTTTCTCTCGGTGTCTTGTCTCATCGTCCCCAATTTGACTCACCCTCACCTTCGCCCATATTCATGACCTCAATGTTAGGTATCCATTGGCGATAAAACATTGACATCATTATTCCTGGCTCTACTATACTGTCTACTGCTGTTTCAACCCATCGCAATGCCCCGCCATTTGATGACCTGATTCCCCTCACCTCGGCCACACTTCTCCCACTATTCCAGCTCCAACCCCGCGATATCGTGCCCTATCTGGACGTTACGTCGCACATGGTCTACCGATAACCACCTCAGCTCATTCGAACCGCGCCATCTCATCGCCACTACCAATATAAGCATCAACCCCGTTACCGTTCCGACCTTTTCCTCCGCAACCAGCCTCTTCCTACTCATCCCCAATGGCGGCTTCTCCTCTGTCCTTCGCCGGCCTCACCTTCGCTGAACACGGCCCCCGCTGGGACTCGGCATGGCGTGAAGCCCGCACTCCATGGGATCGCGGCGGTCCTTCCCCAGCTCTCCACGACCTACTCTCCCAGCGCACCGACCTCGTACCTCCGGCCCAGCAACACGACCAACGCGGTCTGCCCTTGCGCAATGCCACCGGTGCTGTTGAGAAGAAGAGGGCCCTTGTCCCTGGCTGTGGCCGGGGTCACGACGTTCTTCTCCTCAGCTCCTGGGGCTACGATGTATGGGGGCTCGATTTCAGCTCAACTGCCAAGGAGCAAGCCATTGCGAACCAAAAGAAGGCTGAAGAGTGTGGCCTATACAAGCCTATCGACGGTCTCGAGAAGGGAAACATCCATTGGGTAACTGGCGACTTCTTCGGTCAACAATGGACCGAGGGCATCGGGGCCGAGGCCAAGTTTGATCTCATATACGACTATACGGTAACCTCCCCTCTCCTCCCCTTGATCCTATTTCTCAATCGCATGCGTCCTCGCTGTGGCTGCTATGCTTAAACACAGCGACTGACTTTGCAGTTTCTATGCGCCCTCCCTCGCGAAGCCAGGCCTCAATGGTCCAGGCGGATGACGGAGCTCCTGGCCTCGGACGGCCGCCTCATCTGCCTCGAGTTCCCGACGCACAAGCCCATGTCCGCTCAAGGACCTCCTTGGGGTGTCTCTCCGGAGCTCTACGAAGCTCTTCTCGCGGCTCCTGGGGAGGATATTATCTACCACGCCGACGGCACCGTCGACGAGACGCCCAGTCCCAAGCCCCGGACCGACGCATTACATCGACTGAGCCTCATCAAACCCATACGGACGCACAGCTCCGGCACCGGCGATGACGGCGCCATCCTCGACTTCATCTCTGTGTGGAGTCGATAGCCCTTCGCGCCCATTCCTGATCCTAGTCTACTCCAACTTTGTTGCTTCTTCTTCTTATCTCTGATACCAAACAACCGCCATACCTGATCATTATAACATAAAAGTATAGGGCCTCTTTTGCTCTGCTCTCCCTCATGGTGCCTTTCGGAGTGAGTTGTAGTGCTCCCCTAGCCCATAGCCGTGTCTATAGTAGGCCAACCATAGTGTCTTTCCCGACTTCACCCCCTCGTCCTCACCAATACGCTCCATGCGACCGTCTTGTACCACACGAATCTCTGTCTGGTACCGCCGTGCTAGAGCCATAAGCTCCAACTGGCCACCCCACTCGGCTGTGTCCCGCATCTTGCGCGTGTAAGCCTCCAGGTCCTCTTCGAGGAACGGTGAGAAGTCATCCCCGTGCTCAAGAATGTAGTCCGCGGCGGCCCGGCGGATCGTTTTATAAGCCGGCTCGCTATCGCCGTCACCCCTCAGGGGGATGTCGTTCTGGCCCAACTGGTCGGCAACGGAAGAGAACAGACAGTGGCCGTCGGGTATAATGTCCTTCTCCACAAGGCCGTGGGTCTCAAACGTCTCCTTCATGAACTTGCTCTCTTTCGCGCGGTGGTCAGTCATGTTGGACGCTTCCTCCTCGGCCCGGACTGCGGCGGCTTCCTGCTCTGCGGCGCGACGGGCCAACCTGTCTTTTTGGCGGTTGCGCTTCTTGCCGGGTTGTTGCTGGTCTTGCTGCTGGGCTGCGGGCGCTGGCGCATCCTCGGCCACGCTCAGCTTCCCCGTCGCCTCGGTCAACTCGTCCTCCTCCTGCGGCTCCGTCGTCTGTGGCGCGTCCAGCTCGGCCCCGGCGCCCAGAGCGGCAGCCTCGGCGGCATGTCGGTCGCGCACGCTGCGCTCCATCTCGGCGCACTCATCGTTGACGCCCTTTCGGGTCTTCTTGGTTGCGTTCTTCTTCTTGCCCGTGATGCGGCCTTGCAGGTCCTTAAGCTCGCGCCGGTGGCGGGCCTGGAGCTGGTCGAGCGTCTCCGTGGGGGCGGCAGCGTCCATGGTCGGAGGCAGGGGCGCGGAAGGGGGGGATCGCAGCCGTGGAGTTGGAGTGCTTTGCCACCGCTGTGGTCGGTGGAAAAATGAAGGTTGTATATCGAGAGCAGAAAATAGAGGCGTGAAGCTTGGAGCGTTCACACGTGGATCGCGGGGTAGCTGGCAGCTAGGTAGACAATCGGCGGGAAAATTCATCGGCGTCGAGGGATGGTGGGGCATCGACTCTCGAGCCTCATTTCAGTCAGCATCAACTGATACATACTTCTTTCTTCATTTCTCGTATTCTTACTACTCTTGTTTTTCCTCATACTTCTTTACATGGTAAGTAGAAAAAAGCCAGTGTGAACGAGCAACTATCTAGTAATCTAAAAATTCACTACTATCATACCGATGATAGCCAACTTCAAAATGGAAAGTAGTCTGCTCTGTACTGAAGTTTCTATTCGTTTTCCTATCTAAAGCTACATAAACAAGGAGACTGAACCGTATCCAAGAGACCAGCAAGGTCCACGGTCCACGGACCAGACTTTCTTTCTTCCTAGCAAGCATAGCCATCTCAATTCAGACAAATCCTCCTCCGTCCACCAACACCATGTTGTCGTTCCCATGACAACTTCCTCCTCCCTCACATCTCTAGGATGCCCTTTTCATTCTTATCCTCTGACAACCGGTAACTAAAAACGCCCAACGCCACGCCCATCAGAAAATTGTCAGCAGGGTCAACCCGAAGGCCGAGGTAGACAAAAACCAGTCCCAAAATAATCTACAGAAAAAGGGTATAATAGTTTTCCTCGCTCCACCGTATCAAAATGATTCAAAGAAATGCACAATGGTGGCCCTCGGGGGGGCGTGTGATGTGCCTCAAGGGCTAGAACCCCTTGAAAGGATCGTCTCGGAAGAAGTCTTCCTCGCCCGCCGTTCTACTACCATGGTAGTAGTCGTCGGTGTTACGAGTACTCCGGGAGTTGTAGCTTTCACGATGTCGGCTGCGGCTCTGTCTTCTTCGGTGTTCTTTGCTCCGTCTTCGAGCGTCGTGCCGGAACTCATCCTGCTCATTGGGATAGTCGCTGAACCCCAAAGGGGCGAGGGGACTGATGAACGCCTCCATCCGCATCGTCCCGATGGCATCAAAGAAGTTGCTAGGCCGCGAGGAAGCCTCCGACGTCCGCACAGAGACAGCTTGGCTCATCGGCCACGTGCCCGCACTTGACGCCTGAGACTGGTAGATGTCGGAAGACCCAGCAGTGTTGATGCTAGCCCCTGCTGTACTGTTGGTAGAGGCATGGTGGACACTTCCAACGGGACCGGAGAAGCCACGGAACGAAAGCGGAGGGGGTACGTGTCCTCCCGTGTTACTTCGCTTCCGGCTGTGAGCGATAGGTGCGTTGCTGCGGTCGTGGAAGCGTGGGATGAAAGGAGGTTCCGCAGCGTCGGCGGAATCCTCCCGAGAGTTGCTGGTTGAAATAGCCCCCACTGACTCAACCAGAGGGAAAGGGACCATGTCGCCCATTTGCGATGATGGTGCACTAGGTATGCTCGGAACACTTGGAGTGGCAGCTTTGGATATATGAGTCCGCCCCTTGGCCAGGCGGATCGAGTCCCTGATACCAGACCGCTTCAATCTTGTCCGAGGAAGCTCAAATTCCGGCAACGGCGCGGGCTGTTCAATCGGGGGTGGAGCCGAGACGATTTCAGGCACTGCCTGCGAGGAGTGTGCCAGGAACGACAAGGCCGTCAGCCAGATGTAATGCCGGTCTGCGGATGTTGCTGTGAACTTCAGCGCTCTCTGTGGGGTTAGGATCAAGATTGACCGGTTAAATAGGGGCGGCGAGCCCTTGGGGGCCGCGTTGTCGTCCTTAACATCGAGCACGGATTGAATCGTGACTGATTTCGTCAGCGATTCCATCATAGAACGGGCGAGGGCGAACCACTTACGTTTTCGGCCAGTCTTGCCCATCAGGGCGCTGCCGGAGGACGGCTGCTTGCTGCTCCAGAGGATGGCCCTTTCATACGGTGCAAGCCAGACCCATCTCTTGTGACGGTCGTTGCTATTCTCATCCTTGCTGTTGCTCTCGGGTACTCCGAACGACTTTCGTCGTCGAACGTACTTAAACATCCATTCTCCGACCATCGTCTGAGCAATCGCATCCACCACACTGTTGCTCTGAGCTCCGTTGCCAACAATTGGGGGAGGATCAGTGCTCATGGTGTTATCGGTGTTGGCTGTGTTAGCGGTGGTGACCGACAGCTGCTGCTGATGGCGGAACTGGTCACTGCCACGAGGGCGGTTGCGAGGGGTGGTGATGTCGTTTCTTGGCATGGGAGGGAGCCTTGGGCTTTCAGGAGCCTCGGTAGAAGGAGACAATGGTGGAGGGGAACGGCTGCCTTGTCTGCGGCGTCGCTGGTTACGAGGTAGCGCAGCAGCAGACCGGACCTTTCTGATGCTTCCCGCCCGATAGTGGCTGCGACCAGTTCCTCTGCGGAAGAACGTCTCTCCACGGGTCGGGCTTCTCTGACCATCACTAGGAGCACTGGAGCTGAAGGGGAGCTTCCTCGAGCTGGCTCGCGTCGGGATCGGGAAGGGGGGGTTCTTCCCATCCTGGAGACTGGGGCTCCTGGATCGACCCTGGTGGCTAGCAATACCATTCTGAATCATAGCCGCCTTACGCATAACGCTCGCGCGGTTCGAGGACATTGCAGCTGGGCTCTTTTCGAAAGCCCTGCCGGACTTGGTGGAAGAGGTCCGGCCAGGAACTTCCTTATCCCCTGAGAACAAGTTGTAGAGCTCATTCGCAAAGGGTTTTACGGAGCCGCGTGGAACTTGTCGCATAGTCACTTGTTCGGGGGATGTTGGGATGGTTCCGTTGGTGGTCGTCGTCCCAGTCGAGCTGCGCTTCCCTGGTCGACTCGAAATCGACTTGGGTCTTGGGGCGGACAAGGCAGTTCGGTACTCGGAGTCACTCATGTCCATGTCTCCAAACTCGTCTCCCTCGTCCGAGCTACCGCCATCAAACCCGGCAAAGAGGCTGCTGAAACGATGAGGTCGTCGCATCGGAGCTTTTTGGCTTGAAAGGGGTCCATCATCGTTGTTCCCAGGGTACGCGTCGTGAGTCATGTCCGAATCAGCAACGGAAATAGGGGACGACGGGATCTCCATTGTGTCCCGCCTGTTTGTCAACCTGCGCGGGTTGCGTGGCGGAACATTCCCAGGAACAGGAGTAAAGTTCTTTGGTTGCTCACTGCCTGCTGGCGGATTGGGGGAGGACGGCCGTGAGGTAATGGCAGAAGGCTGCAGGTGAGGCGGCAGCAGAGCCATTCGCTTATCAGTCTGGATGCCCTCCGTCTGAACTCCGGCTTCACAGGTGGTAACCGGCGACGAAAGGGTGACTTGACAGCCAAAGTCCTTGAAATATTGTGGAAGTCGAGGCGATTTTGGTGTGGTGGGACGGCTTGTGGGGGGATGAACGCTGATGCTCGGGATTGCCATTGGCGGCGGGGAAGGGGGCATCGGCGGGAACTTGAAGGTGCGTGCAGGTGTCGGAGGATCAGTCTGCATCGACGATGTGACCATCGACGGCTTCTTGACCTCAACAGGAGGGGGTGGCGGAGGTCGGACCGGAGACTTTGGGGTCTTCGGAGGTGTCAGAGGAGGCTCCTCGATGGTCTGTGAAGAGGTAGACACCATGAGCTTTCGGGGATGATGAGGCTCAATGGACAAAGGTCGAGCAATGTGAACACGCTTGCGGCGCTGGTTCGCCTCGATTTCTCCTTCACCTCGTGGTGAGCACTCGACCTCGGGGGACTTGCTACGAGAAAGAGAAGGCTCAGGGGTCGCGGGCTTTTGAGGTGGCAGCTTCGGCGAAGGAGGCGGAGAGAACTGGATCCCAGTGTCCGTATAGGTGGTCTTGGGTGCAGGAGGTTCAACCTCCTCATCTTCGCCCTCGAGAGCCTCCAAAACTGACTGATTCATGAAGAGTCTGCCTCGAGCCACGCTTCCTGTTCGCTTTAGGCTCTCCAAGCTATGATTACGGCGGTGCAATCGGTTCATGACGCTCTCGCGGCTCATGTTGCGAGCATGGACAAAGCTGGCATGGTTTGACATGGCACTTTCGCGACCGCCATCAAAGTCGCTCTGTTCGTCCTCGTCATCGAAATTGAGCTCGTCTGCGAGTGAGTGCCCATTGGGTTTCGGCCCACTGATGAAGGAGAAGCGGACGCTATTGGTCATACTCATCGTTCTTACACTCGCAGCATCGTTTTCGCGGCCACTCTCTTCGACCTCGCTGTCGTGACCATGAGCAGCCTGTGCGCTTTGGGCTTGAGCAGCCTGGTATGCAGCAACCTCGTCAAGGACGACTTTGAGTCGACTCTCGGCAACATGGATTTTGCGCTCGTACTTCCGCTTCTCCTCTTCCCAGTTGTCCTTCTCTTTTGCCAACAGGTCATGTACCCTCTGGGAGTCGTCGTCCTGGTTCCGAATTTTCTTTTGTGCAATCTCTAGTCGCTTCTTGACGTCGGCAACTGATTCAACAGCATCGTCTCGTTCCCGGGCGAGTTCACCCAGAGCTGATGAGGTTCCGCCTTCCAAAAGAGACAGTTGTCGCTGGAGAGATCGACTCTCCTTGCCTGTGTTGACGAGGTTCTCTTTAAGTGTCTCTCGCTCCTCCCTTGTTGTGTAGAGAGCTGATTCTAGCGTCTCAATCTGCTTAAGCTTCTCTTCTTGGTCTCTTCGGAGAGTCAAAATCTCCGACACCAAGTTAGCATGTAGCGTGGGTGTGAATCTTCGAGGATCCAGAATGCTGATTGTCTCGTCCATCGATATGTCTCGAGAAGATCTCTTGGAGCCCTTATCAGTAGGCATGGGAGGCGGCGAGTTACCCTTCCGAGGCGGAGTAACCGAACGTCGGGATCTTCTTGAGGCTCTGGAAGGGGTTCGATATGGCGTGTCCTGTGGCGTGGGCAGTGACGTCGCTGCCGGACCGCTCAGGTATTCGTCGTCCGTTTCCCAGGCGCCCATCTTGATGGAATGTAATTACTGAGTCCGGGGAGAGTCGTCGTCGCAATCGAAAGTGCAGATGACTAGTTGTGGCATCAAACTGCCCCCTTGATTCGGCAGGGAGATGCTGGTCGTTTCGGCCGGAGGCACCCTTATAGAACAAAGCAGTTATACCCAACCGTAGTGACCCTTGCCAAAGAGTTCGTGGTTCCAGGAGTTGACAAAAAAAGCGTTTTCGTTCAGTGGATATTGTATCAATGAGGCACTATTTCCCTCTCGCCATCAGCCTCCTGCAAAAGGAACTTGAATGGTAGTCGCCAGGATATTCCAGCAAGAAAGCTCCAATGGGTGTGGGGCTGATCTTGAGTCTCGATGGACTTACAGAAAAACAACGATACGGTAGCACGCTCTTAAAACCAGAGAAAACCAAGGCAGTGCCTGTTACTCAATTGACAAGTCAGCGTCAAATCTCTTTTTGTCCATGAAAATATCGCTTGCTGAAGTGCTCGGGGCTCGAACGAGAAGGCCGGGGTCGCCACGGACCTTTGAAAATCGTATATGATCAGAGATACCCGATTCTGAGACGAGAAATAAAAGAGGCGAGGATGGCGATGGGTTAGATCGTGGGCAAGTCAATGCGCATAAAGAATCGGCCGTGCGAAGTCTACCGTTGGTTGCAGCTTGGTGATGACGGAGTTCGTCGTACAGAGCGCGTCGTGATGGTGTAAGTGAGATCCAACGGTCCTGACAATTGGATGTAACCTTTTTGCTGTCGTCGGTTCAGCAAGGCATAGGAAAGAAACTCGATGTCGATCGCGGAAGGCAAAGATATAAATCAAGGTCAAATTCGCAAACTGGGTTGGTGTCAGCCGCGTCCTGCAAAGCGATGCGCCGTTGCAACGCGCAAATGGTTGGGGGAAAGATGAGAGTGTTGTAGTGACAAAATAGAGGGTTGGTAGCGGCGCCAGAGGTATCACGGTCTACGCAATGCCTCGAGTAACTCACAAGTGAAAAGCGCAGGTAATCTAGCGCTTCAGTCCGACCTCGTCACTCACGGGCTTCTGGGCAATCGGTGCGTCATGGCCTCTTGACTGGGAGACGGTGCGACGACGGTTGTATGAGAAGAAAGTGAGTGGTGATCGTGGAGAATGGGATGGATTGGGCGCAAAAGGGCATCAAGAAGCAGCACCAGCACCAGCACCAGTCCAGGCCAAGAGGAAGCGACTTGGGAAAGGAGGATAGTAAAATCAAAAGAAGGACGAGGAGTAGCAGGCTTCTGCTATGGTAGAGGAGACGACGCGGGAAACGAGAGGTGCCAAAGGCGATCAGAGCATGCGCGGGCGCAGAGACCCAGGACCTTGTTATGTACTTCGTATCCACTTCAATGTGCGTTCGCCGGCGCGGGCCACGCCAAAGCCAGACCAGGGCAAGGCGAGCAGGGAGAAAAGCTGTGGAGAGAAGTGAGGAGACCGTCAGAGAGGAGCCTGTGACGAGAGCAGCTCCATGTCAACGCCTGCAGCACGAAGAACATGCAGCACTTCGTAGTAGTGCGGGTACCTACGTGCGTAGGGGTCGGTACGTACCGGCGGGGCAACAGGGGACAGGACATTAGACATGGGCCCCAGCCAGTCGAGGGAAAAGGATGTGGATTTGTTGGGCGGAGGCGCGGGAAGGTGGAGCGAAGCCGGAGACCCGAGAGGATGGGCATGGCTGTTTGATTAAGGGTCGACGAGGCTTGATGACTGACGATTGGAGATGGAGGAGGGCGACGGGGGGAGGGGGCGACGCGGAGATGGGATACCAACAAGGGCAAAAGGAGAGGACGAGAAGAAGTTGGTTCGAGAATATCACAACTCGACTACTCATTCCGGGCTTGGGAGGAAGCGCAATGGATATCCAACCAAGCCCCTCACAGCTTTGTGGCATGGAACATGTGGTGGCACGGCCAGTATTCGACCGCCCTCGTGGTTCGGATCGATTTGATGAGTTGCTGTAAGTCAATTCGAGTCTCGTCCCGTCGAGGCTCTCTTGTTTCCCGTTTCTCGTTTCTTGTCCCCTCGGGCGCGGCGGCGCCCATCTCTCGATTGCAGTCGACGGGGCAAGGGGCTTGGCTTGGCCTAGCTTAAGCCCGGCAGCCTTGGCTGTGATGGACTGGGTCCCCTGGAGAGAACTTGCCCCTGGTCTCTATACCCATTTTAGCAGCGACCCTTGAAGGTCGGTCCCGGGACCCAGTTGCCAGAGTGTAAACTGTGAAGTGACGGGTAGTAAGATAGGTGAGAGAGCAAGTTTGTCACATTTGTGCTCTGCGTGCGAATGTCTGCGCAAGATAGTGGGGATGTTGAAGCGATGACTGGTTATGCGTACTTCGAAAGGCGCCGAGGATGCAGTCTTGTCCAGGCTGAGCGGTTGAAGTGAGTTCTGTGCTATCGACGTAGCTCAGGGAAAGGTACGGAGTAGTGGAAATCCAATTCTACGCCGGGCCTTCTTGCCTGAGGTGGCCAGTTCCACGGTCTCCATCGATCACAAGCTCCTCAAAGCTTCAGGGGGCGATTAGAGAGGATGCAGCGCGCTCCCGGGAGAGCTCCCCTGGAGAGTGCCGCTAGGGAACCGCTACTAGGATTTCCCTGGGAGCAGATCGAATAGGAGGCCTGGTCAACTCTGGGGCCTGCAATTTCCTCTTCGTTGATCCCACCCGATGCAGACGGAGCATCTTTCCACATGCACGCGCACAACACGAGTTCACAAGGAATATACCTGGCAATCTTTCATCAGCCTTTCGGACGTATGCTGATCTTCCGTTAGCTGGGCCTGGTCAGGACTCAGTAGTGAGTGGCCTTTGCGCGGGCAAAGAAGCAACAGTTCGCTCGCCGCCCATGTGCAGCTAGGCACATGCTGATTCCTTGCTCATCGTCACATCTTCCCCGTCACCTACAGTGGGGTGCAAAAAGT
>JABSTB010000410.1:0-24526 GCA_013756995.1 Neonectria neomacrospora
CCGGACGAGGGGGGTTGATTGGGTGGGGAGGGTTGGAAAGAGTGACCAAAAAAATTTTGGGAGGCAGGATCGGATATGGGGGGAGGGGGGGGGGGAGGAGGAGGGGGGGGGTGTCTCCGAAAGGAGCGCCCCAGGGCTTCTGGGTCAGGGCTGTCAGCCACAGTCCAGTGGTCACTGTCAGTGTCGTTGGCCGGCGAATTTCCACGGTGCGCGTGCAGGGGTTGTAGCCCCAGAATACAGTGCGTCGCGATGCCAAGAGCTTGGCTGGCACGGTGCGTGGGGACATTCCGGGCCATTTAGGGCGGGCACCACGCAACCACAGGCGGACCCAAAAGCCACTGCACTGATTTCCCCCGGGTCGTTTGCCCCAAGGGCTGCCAAGAAGAGGTACGTACCGCCGACTCTCACAGGGTATGTCCGAAGTACCGTGCTGGCCGTGGTGGCCGTGCTGGGCGGGCAGAAGGGTCTGTGTCTCCCGGGGCTTCTCAAACGCTGTCCGTCTGCCTGTTTGTTTACCTGTTTTTCTCAAAGAACAGTGAATGGCAGCTGCGTTTACAGGGCTACATGTCTTCCAGAGTAGATACGTCGCAGGTGCGTAGTTATTATGTGCATGGAAGGACTCTCTGTCCAACGAGTGGGATATCCGTAAACTAATAATTTCTCCATCCATTTGCCCACAAGGCCACAAGGAAGGACTCGGTTGCTACGTCAATCCCCGCGGGAGAGGGCACGCTAACACGCTACCACTGAGCGAGTACCCACTCGGCGTGGCAGCTCAGATATCGCTGGTAGCCAGTGAGCGGATGGGCGTGCGGGTCAGTTGAAGGAGGGAAGGCAAACTGGAGGCGGAGGCGGATAAGACTCGAGACGGGACGTGGGAGAGAGAGAGAGAGAGAGAGAGAGAGAGAGATGCGAGAAAGTAGGAGGGAGGGAGAGCGAAATGAATGCCAACGGGTAATGAGGATGTCCCCCAGCACAGGGACAGGGGAAATATAGCGAACTTTGCGTACCTACTTGCTACCTACGGAACCACGGATATGCTCTGCTGGTAACAACCCGTAAAGGGGCGCGACAGCTGGACTCTCAGCCGGCTTTGCGCTGTCCGATAATTTACCAGCATTCACATGCGAGCCAAAGCAAAAGGCAATCTCAGGTGTTCCCGAACCCCCAGGCAGGGTGTGAAGGTCTGTCGGGCACTGTAATATACGTACGCATCGTGTTGTATTACCCATCTCCCGGGACTCTGATTAGCGATTCACTAGTCAGTTTTGGTAGAGGCAGCCCAGCCCTGACCAGCCAGGCCTCTTCAGTTGTTCAGGTTTCATCATTCATGGCACCCAACTGCTGCTGCACTTGCATATTCTGTGTCGCTGTCGTGAGATCGTCGACGCATAACACATGCTACTAGTACATACACTGAATCGACGGGGGGATGATGGTGATGATGGGTGGATAAATCATAGAGGTAGGTGGAGGAGCCTGAATGGCGGCCTTGCCCGATTGAAACCCATCCCTCATCATCATACCGCGACCCTCCGCCGTGACCACGACTGCCGTGACGCGCTGTTGAGTGCTACTACATTGCTGCAGTTCATACTTCGTACTTTGCTGGGTGGGTGACAATGGTGAATGGTAATGGACAAGGGTGGAGTGGTTGGCCCAGAATCAACCGGAAGTGGCAGCACCCGTCTTTTGCTCCAGTGCGGCCCAGTTCTTGATGGGGGTTATAGACCATATACCGCAGAGAGGGAAGAGTGTGAAAGACAAAGAGCACCGCGTTTTAGATTTGTGACTGTAATAAAAGCCCAAGATGAGAGGGCACGCACGCACCCGCCGCACTCATCAGGGCATGCATGGCTTGGGCGCCTTCGCAGTTACACCAAGGGGCTCTGCTAGCGCGCGAGAGAGAGAAGGAAAAAGGGCAGGATTGGTACGAGTGAATCTACTGTAACACAGGACTGTACTTCGGACGAATCCATACCACTAGTAGTGCTTCCTAGGTAGCTAAGTAGGTTGCCGAGTTGCCACAGTCGATTCTCCATCCTCCATCCTCCATCCTCCATCCTCCATCCTCTCTAGGGCGAGAGTGAATGACTGATGAAGTGCCTTTGCTTGTGGGGCTCAGCCTGCTGTTGAACGGAGGCCGTTGGATTCATCATCACGACCAGCTAGACCCAGACCCTAAACTACCCTCCGGAGTAGCAGTACATGGCATGACCACATTAGCGGGAGCTGGTTGACGCTGTCTTGGTGACAATGGCCACCCAACAAACCCTCCACTCCCTCAAAAGTCGCCCATTCTTCTCCTCTGGTCATTATCCTCGTCCTACGCCACATCCACAAAAAAACTGTGACTCACTCGCTCTCTTGGTCGCCAACCCTCGGATCGTTTGCTCTTCTGTGCGCCTCCCCCAGTCAGTTTACCAGTTAGACCTAGATACTCGGTCAATCAGTCAGTCCACTCACTCACTCACTGCTGGTCCAACAGACAAACCGTTCCCATTCTAGCACACGGATTTGTCGTCTATCTAGCAGATGCAGTATCAAATATCTTCCATTTTTTTCACTTGTCCAGACGCCACCCAAGACCCTACTTTGAAGGGGCACTTCAACAGGACGCTCAACGACTCGGCTTCAACTGCTCTCACTCCGCCCACAACCCGGATACAGTTAGATTAGTAGTGTACACACTGCCTACCTATCTTTGCGCTCTTTTCCCACTAAAGACAAGACCGCACGAACGGCGACATATTTTATCCCGGCTTCTTCGTCTGATTTTGTGTGCACTAATTACTACGTGTACGCACACTGCATGTCACCACCTGAGTCGCCCAGAAGCGCGTGCGAGATATTGCAGAGTCACACTGTGGCCCCGCCTCAGTTCCGGGTGCATTCAACCCTGCCTACCCGAAAACTAGAGGCGCCGCTCAACCTTGCTTTTGAAGGTTTAACACCAAAAACTTGAGTCGAGTCCCAGATAGGACCCGGAAGAAGAAAAAAACCATGGCAGAAAGAAAGAAAGAAAGAAAAAAAAAAGTTGTCCACGCGCGGGACATACGGACAGACTACCCGGCTGCCGGAGTGAGCTATTTATTAGCCATTTCGCACAATGGGCGTTGTTCGTGATTCTGGGTGCGCCTGAAGTTTAAAACGGCCCAGGGCAGTGCTGGTTTGCCCTACTCTTGTTCGTCTTGGGCCCAAAAATTCTCCTTAGATTTAATTGTGCCACTGGAAATCCATAAGCAGGGAATTCCTGGCCACGGAACCGGGAGAGCTCGCGGGATGGTCCGCCCTGTGTTGGACACGGACAAATAATGGCCTTTTTGGCCTGCCACGCCTCGTATGCACAGCGCGCTGGAGGAAGAGCACAGGTATTAATTACTCCAAGAGTGCCCAAAGGATTCACCAATGCCCAGCCCGTCCCCGCCCTGTTATTGTTGTTGTTGGGTTCAGTCCATGTCTCCAATACTGCCACTGCCACTATTACTGTCACCATCGCTGCCACCTCGGACAGAGCATTACAGTAGCACAGCCCCGTATGACTCTTTCTGCCTAGGCATCCAAGCTTACAACGCTCAACTTTCCGCCGGTGTATAGAAACTCATTGCTTCACAGCTTGCTTGCTTGTTTGCTTGCCTCGGCCACCTGACCAGGCCCACCCGTCTCTTCCCGGAGACTTCATCCACCCACTTGTCCAACACGCATTACAGTACAACTCATCCCGCCTCGCTCGCTACCGTTCTCCGTTACCCGTCTTCCCGAGCCGAGACCAGCCAACTCACACCCTCTGTACTCCGTACCCAAGGCTTTGTTGCGAAACCTGAGAGATCAAGCCCTCCATGCATCTGCTTGACTTGGCGTCACGTCATTGTCGACAGCAGGGGCCTCCTCGGCACCGCGTTTCTGTCTCTGCTATGTAATTAAGAGCCCGTTCGCTTGACTAGTAACCGCAATCCCCTAGGACTTGTATCCGATATTACTGCAGAGTTGCCATGCCGATGAAGACCAAGACAAGCATGTCTTAGATAGCCCAGGAGCCTCAGTCCCCTCCCTACCTGCTGCTTGCCTCTGCACCCCCAAGGAATGGCAGCGCGCCCCCGGTACCTTCGTGTTCCCGTAGATAAGCAACGCTGCCTAACAGACCAGACACCTCATACATCGTGGCCATGCACACATGTGTTGCCTTGCCATCACCGATACCGGCTTGGCCCAGCCATTCACCGCAAACAAATCGTCCTCCCTCGAAACCGTCCTCCCAGCCTCCCAACCCCCCCGTAGTCCATGACTCGATGGTGCAGGAGAGCCTCTACTCCTGTACTTCGTACTGTACTTCAAACCCCAGAAGAGAGTTCCCCGGGGCTGCAGGTATGTAGATCGCCCACGCCTGAACCCTGCCTGAGGCGTCCAACCGCGCGGAATGTATATGTCATGCATCCCGTCACCAAGGACCAAAGCCACGGGTCATACGAAGTACGTCGTGTTCAAGTCCGACGGCTCGGCATTTTCCAAATATGTTTCATCCAAATATGTTCCATTCGTTCAGCGTACTTCTTCTCACGCTACTTAGATACTTCCACAATGCAGTTCAATGCCATCCCTGTACGCCCCTGACCTTGCCCGTTAACCAGGTAACTTATTCTCCTTCTCGCACTTCGAGGATGTCCGCCTCGACTTCCTCCCCATCCTCCTCGTACGTCTCCTCTGCGCCCTCGGCCTCCTCGGCGATGGACTCGGGCACGCCAGAGCCGCTCTGCTCGCCCTGGAGCTGCTTAAGCTTGGTGTTGGTCATCTCAAACACATACTGGCCCAAGTGTTCAACGCCCTCCATCGGCACCTCTGCCTCAATAGGGCCAATTCCTTCGCTATAATCCCTCTCGGATGGCCACAGCTCTCCCGTGACAAGCATCAGCTTGTCTGGTCTCTGCAACATCAAGTCAAACGCAGGGCGAAGCTCGGGGCAGGCCTCAAACACCGATCGACGTCCCAGGATATAGAGACCCAGTCGTGCTCGTGATAGTGCCACCGTCATGCGGCGGACGTCACGAAGATAGCCCACCCGTGATGTCCGTGTTAGAGATAGAATGATGTCTAAAAGAGCAATTGTTAGCCGACCCGGAATCCCGTCAAACCTAGTAGGCTTCTAGAAGGGAGACACTTACAATCGTTCTGCTCGCCCTGGTATTTGTCCACCGTGGCAACTGCCTTGGGGAGACCGAACACAGGGTTCCGAGCACATCTGTGAGACAGCACATCTTTCATCAGCGCCCGTTGACCAGCATACGTCGTGAGGATACTGATCTTCTCCGCCGGATAACCAAGCAGGCGCATGTACTGGTAAATAGCCACAGCATACTCCGCTTCGCCCAGGTTCTGAACAAAGTGAGGCGTGGGCTCCGATTCGCCTCTGCCCTTGTAGTCGGGGACATTGATAAACTGATAGTCAAACTTGAATCCAGCATTGGCCTTGACGAACTGTGGATTGTTCTGCACATCTGGGAGGTTCTCCAGGTTCTGGTATCGCCACTGGTAGAGCCTTGCGATGGATGAGCGAGCACGACCTTGCTTGTCGAGAGTGATGGTGGGAACGCCGAGCCGAACCAACCGCGAAAAGAGCGACTGCTCAAGGTTGGCATAATGGCGGAATGCAAGACTTTGAATCACAGGCGAGTTCTGAAAGTGATCGCCACATAGAACAACTCGCTGCAGTGGCATCTTCCCTTGAACCGGAGTCTGCATCGCCAGGGGCATAAAAGTCTCGATTTCGGTGATTTGAGCCGCCTCTTCCATCACAACGTTGTCATAATGGAATTTAAGGGAAGCAATCTCGCCTCTCCGAATAGCCGCATGTGTCGTCGTCATCGCAATAATGCGAGCCTCGCTGGTGAGCAAGTAGTTTGCTTTATCGCGATCTCTTCGGAGAATCTCAAATGGAAGGGCGTCGGCCAGCTCCGAAAAGATCTTGGAGATGTGACGGTAGCAACCACGGGCAATTTCAAGGACCTGCTCTCGGTCGGCCTCCTCTGGGAAGACGGGTTGGGGTGCATCGGAGAAGTAGATGTGGAAGGGGAAGGCTTGAACGATCGCGGCCGCGGTAGACTCATCAGCTTCTGCAATTTGGAGGAACCTGGTCCACATAGGCTCAACATAGACTGTGTTGAAATAACCAGCTGTCTCTGCGGAGTTTTCGTGGGCACCGGGAGCTCCAAGGCTGGCAGCCAGTCTCTTGACTTCGTGAAGGTAGCGATCTCGGTTCTCGAGGAATGACTCAACCCGTCCGTGCTTGCTAAAGTTGCCCTCAGTATCAAGTTCCTCCTCGCCATGGCCCAGACGAAGCAAATGCCGCTCATCGATGTCAAGAGCGACAATCTTGGCAAATAACTGGTTGAGGGCCTGGTTGCTATGTGCGATGAGCAATGTCTTCTGCTCGGGAAAGTTGTGATAAATGTTGCTGATGATCTGGGTGGCGACATCAGTCTTGCCGGTTCCCGGGGGTCCAACGACTACAGTGAGCCCAGGCTGTGTGCCAGATGTGATGGCCTCTACTTGAGCAGGGGTAAATCGTACAGAGTTCTGTCGGGGAGCATTGATAGGGTACGGTCCTGTGTTCTGTGGTTGGTAGGTCGAGGCCTTCAGGGTCTCGATTTCGGATATTAAAGCAGGGTTGGCATCCCGTCGACGCTTCTTGGATGGCTTGGCTCTCTTCGGCTCTTCTGACTTCTCCACAGACTCGAGAACGTAGGGTGGACCAAAGCTTCCCGAGACTTCATCGCCCGGATCGATGATCTTCCCAGGCATGCTCTCGGTTAGATGCTGCCAGTCGAGAAAGGTATCCCTAAAATCAACCTTCTTCGCTCGATTGGGGAGATTCTTATATGTGGCGCCAGCAGGATCGCCATACCCAAGGAAGACTTCGTGGAGCCATGCAGGCAATGGGACCTCAGAAAGGACAAGGCTGCGGATGGATTCCAGAACAGGCTTGAAGTTGTTCTCCCTCCTGCCGCGTCTAAGGAGCAGGTTAACTCCAGCATACACATCAGGCTTTCCAGCAGATGCTCGCTCAGCATCTTTGGTGAATGTTTTCGAGTCCAGTTTGAGCTGAATGCGGCGCTTACTATCCAGATTGCTGGCTCCATCTCTGACATGGCGGCCTTTCTCGTCCGTGATTTGAAGGACTGACGCCCCTCGAACGGTAACCACACCAAGCAATTCAGATTCTGACAATGCCTCGCCGCCGTTGCTGACCTGCTTCGTGGGGGGCTCGACGTGAAGGAGGAAAACCACGTCGTCTTGTCTCAGAGAGTCCCATTCCCGACGCACACCCTCTCCCAATCGTCGGACGTCAACCAGAACCTCGGCTCGCACCATCGATGGTTGGTCATCACCAACAAGTGCTGGCACAACCTCCAGAATTGATGGCTTCGAAATAGACAGCGCCATCTTGGAGAACCCAGCGAAAGTCGTCTCACCTGGCTGCTTCGACTCTGGTCGCAGTCGGCGCAGGGCGGACTCGATATCCTTGCGGACTCCATAGAACGACTCACAGCGATACAGGATAAGCGCTCTCCACAAGAAATCACCAACCGACAGATATTGGAGGTTCAGCTTGGGAAGTGCCATAGGATGCGAGCCATCATAGCTCTCTGCCTGCTGAAAACTGTTGTCGAATAGGGAATGCTCAGTTGGCACTAAGCCCATGCTCCGGGCCTTCTCCTGGAAGGTTTTTCTCCGTTCAAAGATGGTCAGAAGCACCTCAAGAAGAAGGTTGCGGGTAACAGGGAGGTTGAGGCTCTCGGGATATGAGGTGCGAAGGTTCAAGAGAGTCATAAGCTGAAGAATTTCCTCGTCCGCAAGAGGCTCCAACAAAGGCCCCAGCTCTTCCCTCTTGTCGATAGCACCGTAATTCGATAGTGCGAGAACTGCGAGCTTCTCCCTAAAATGCTTCAGAGAAATATGCTGCAGCTTTCCAAGCAACTTGCAGTGCTTGTCATACGCCTCCGTTGGGCTGTGTTGGACGCCTGTCTGGTCATCGATCGTGAAGTAGGTGTAATGGGCAAGGAGAGCATGAAGCTCGCGAAGAAGAGTGTTCTCTTCGTCATTGTACATGGGAGCCAATTTCATAGCCGGAATCAGATGGAGATCCTGGAGCAGAGTGTTGACATAGCGCCTTGTCGGTAGCTGGCTCTGGAGATCAGAGATGAACTCGGCAAATCGTTCACAGTACAGGACTTGATCTAGGTATGGTTAGCATAAGAGTAATGGCCATTTTGTAGGTTTGGATCTTGCTCACCAGGTTTGCTACCCTCTGTGTACAGGAGACCTAAGAAGTCGAGGAGAAGTGTGTAAAGCCATGATCGCTCAAACCGAAGGCGGGCCTTAGTCGCGTCATCGGCAGCCTCGTAGCGCTTGTGCGCAGCCTTCCACGCCTTTCTCAGATGAGGAGTCTGCTCCAGCTTCGACTCTCGCAGGTTTTCGGTTGACAGGTTGTGCCAAATGCCGATCGAGACGAGCGGCGCGCACTCTTTTCTGACAATTGTGCAGTCCAAACTCTGAAAAGCATGGATCAGGAAACAGAGGAGCTGAGTCCTGACGGTGACAGACAGCGTTCGGTCGAGCATCATGGATAGGAGTCGGCGGAACAAGGACGAGAATTCATCTGGTCTTTCCTCGAAAAGACCTAGTCATAGTCAGCGATCCATTCTGTAGAAGGAAGATACAGTGTGTACATACCCCAAGTTTCGAGGTGTTCTCGTCTCTTGACATTGGCGATGAGTGCGATCAACAAAACATGGTAGTTGGACGCTTCTTCAGTGTATCCGGGCCACAGGTAGCTAGAGAAGGAGCCGGTTAGCAATCTATGCATATAGGAATCGGCTCAGCGATGCGCGCACCTCTCCAATGTCTGCAGGCTCTCAAGCAACAGGAGAGACTTGTACTGGAAGCCCTCGCGCTCGAGCTGGTCCCATATGCTCTGCTTGAGAACATCGTTCTTGACCTTGGGCTTGGTCGGCTTCTTGGAGGGCTTCAACCAATGCTTCCGCGCGACCTGGACGAACTGGTGCTCCTCCTCTTCGACCTCGGCCGGGGTTGGTCGTCCATCCGTGGACTTGGGTTGACGTTCAGGCTTCTTCTGGGCCTTTGCAGCGCCACTGCCCTTGAGCCGCTTCACGTTAGGCATTGTCGGGAGATTCCTATCGCGTCATGGACTACCGGGGGTCCTCGGGCGGGAGTTGTGGCTGAGGGCAGCGCCAGCGGTCGTGATGGAGGTTCGAAGCTGAAGTTGGGATTTCTCGGATCTGGACGTGACGCTGCTTCATGCAACTCTGAGCCTTGGCCAAAATTTCAGCCTCGCAGGGACCCACGCGTCAGGTCGCGGCGGCTCTGCCAAGCCACATCTTAAGTACCCCTGTCGCGTGTGTACTTGGAGCTACTCATAAAATGCGCTAGGCCATCGGTACCCAGGCACAAGCGAGACCTCCCTTTGCATTCCCTCATTCTCAGCCTTCCCGCGTTTGTTCGACAAAGGTCGACAACGCCAGCTTCATCTCTCACGAATACAACAACTTAGCTTCAGAAAACCTCCACCGCCCGTCCTCCCTCCTCCCGAACAATCTCCTTATCCCCGATTCGATAGATTACAAGCATCCTACCGACAGAGCTTTCTTCGCGCATACCCACTTCTCGGACGGCACCGGAGAACGCCCTGTCCATCCATCGCCGCTTTGTTCACTCAAGATGCCGGCGCTGGACATGGACAACCCGCGTATCCCAGCCGTCGCAACCGCTGGGGCTCTGCTCGAGGAGCTTCTGCAGCAGGCGGGGAACGCGAAACATGCGACTACCATCGACCCAGCCCTCAACAAGTCGGACTTTGACGACCTCTCCGGCCGAGTATCACAAGTTGCCAGCAAGCTCACGGTCGGAGCAGATGGTGCGGCGACCAATGGTCAGATCAAGGCGCGGCAATTCGCCATGATCGAGACTGCCTCCCGAGAGATATTCAGCAATCTCATTGTGAGTCTCGGCGTCCTGCCCGATCTTTGCGCGCCATGCGCTGACCAACATAGGCGACTACCACGATAGAATCCCCCGAGTTCGTCAAGGTGTGGAACTTGCTCGATATCCTCTCGATCCTCTCCGATGAAGGACAATGCGACCCTGCGCTCCTGTTTTGGCTAGCTGAGGAGCTACTCGACAGCCAGACCATTGCCGGGTGCCGCAAGATTTTTGACTTCCTCGAATCAAGGCGAGAACGAATCACCGCGAACCATTTCAAGCAGAAGCAGCTTATCATTCTGCGAAGCTGCAATGAGCTTCTGCGACGTCTCTCCCGCGCCGAAGACACTGGCTTCTGCGGCAGGGTCTTCATCTTCATGTTCCAAAGCTTCCCTCTCGGCGACAAGAGCTCTGTGAACCTTCGAGGCGAATACCACGTCGAGAATGTCACGACATATGAGTCGAACCCGGTTGAGTCTGGTTCTAAGATGGATGTGGACGTGCCAGCGTCGGGCTCCAAGGAACATGTCGCGTCGAGATCTACATCCAAGGGCACTGATTCCAAGAAAGGCGACAAGGCCATGGACCCGAACGACCTCTATCCTCTGTTCTGGTCACTGCAGGAGAGCTTCAGTCAACCCAGGAAACTGTTCGAAGCACCCCACCTAGCAGCCTTCAAAGAAAGCTTGGGGGCTACGATGAAAGTCTTCCAGGCTATCCACAATGATCGAGGGTCAAGGAAGTCTGCGGAAGACTCTAGGCGGAGCCTGAAGCGCAGGAGAGAGAGTGGCGAAGACGAAGACACGACTGATACTTTCAACCCCAAATATTTAACTAGTAGAGATCTCTTTGAGTTGGAGGTAAGCGCAGGTGCTTCATCGTCTACGACGGAGCCATGCTAACATCAGGCATAGATCAGCGATTTGTCTTTCCAACGTCATGTTTTGGTACAAGCCCTCATCGTTATGGACTTTCTTCTCTCCTTGTCCGCCCCAGCGCGAGAGAAGCTCTCAGCAGTGCCCTCCGCAAACAAAGCTGTCATGTACATAGACCAGGTCATCAGTGAAGAGGATGTAAGTCCAGTGAACATACTCTTTTCGCCCCTGTCCAATTCACCAAGCTAACCCCCTTCAAGGCCAAATGGGCCAACGACATGAAAACTACGATTGCAGATTATCTGCGGCAGGGCTCCGATGGGCCGTACTTTTATCGGATGGTGGAGACGGTGCTGGCTAGAGACAAGAACTGGGTTCGCTGGAAGATTGAAGGTTGCCATCCATTCATGCGAGACCCCGTCTCCCCAGCCGACTTTGTCGAGGCCAAGAATACAGTTTCACGCACGGCAACGAGCAAGCGCCTCAGGGCCACGCCTCTGGGAGCTGTATCTCTAGACTTCCTGCAGAATGAGGATGAGGAGACGGCCATGGATCGACTCAAGGTCGAGGAGCGGTACCGCATCCCCGACCTCGACAGCTTCAAACGGAAGATTGCAGATGACGACTTTGAGATCGAGATGCCAACCAATGACCAGACCAAGGCAGCCGCCATAGCAGGCAAATCAAGCAAGACCTGGAGAGCCCTGCGCATTGCCGCCCGGACGAAGCTCGCCGCGTTTGACAAGATCGACGACCCTAAGAAGATCGACATCGCCTTCGAGGAGCTCACCGAGGCCGACGAGGCCGAAGACACCACGGAACCCACCGCCAGCGACGCGGACATGCCTGCCAATCGCGACCCTATCGTCATATCAGGTCCCCTGGCGGGTGGCAAGTCGGCCCTGATCGAGAGGCTGATGGAGGAGCAGAAGGGCGTGTTTGCTACTGTGGTCCGGCACACCACCAGGGAACCATTCGATGGCGAGGTCAGGGGCAAGACGTTCCACTTCGTCAAGGCCCAAGAATTCAACCAGCTGCGCGACGGCGACCGCCTGGTCGAGTCAGGCACTCGGGACAAGGTAGATTACGGGACCAGCACTAAGGCCATTGAGGCCGTTACTGAGGCGGGCAAGGTCCCAATTATCGAGCTCGATCTAGAGGTAATATTCCACGGCTCCTTCCTTAACTACTTGACAGTTCCACTTGTACTAACCTTTCCTCCCTAGGCCGCACAATACGCCAAGGACATGGACTTTCAAGCGCGCTTCATTCTCATCAAGCCACCTACCCCTGAAGTCCTTGAGCAGCGTCTCAAATCCTCTGGCAAAGACGAAGCCACCATTGAGATAACTCTCAAGAACCTCCCAACCGACCTGGATGAGTCCAAGGTCGCTGAGCTTTTCAGCAAGACCATCATCAATGATGACCTGGGTCAGGCAGTCAGCGCCCTTGGGTCCTTCATCTTCGACAAGGCGGAAGGCGGGGATCAAACGAACGATGTAGAGGGCACGATGGAGGACACGGCCATGAATGATGGCAACGAGGGCGCGGCGGAGGACGACAAGACGAACACAGCAGGGGAACCCGAGGACACGATGCCGGATGCAGAGGCAACGTAAACTTGGAATTACGGGTTCAAAACATGGAGACATGTACGAATATGTGTATGCACTCGAGAAGTAGTTTGATTGTTCCCCGGTGCGGGCAATAATGATACCCTGACGCAACCTGTATTATTGGTTATTATCGAATCAGCGTAATACATGTTCCAAGTCTGTCTAAACAAACGCGGGTTACGAGCAACACGATCAGTATCAGTCAGTTCGATATAAGGGGTAACACAGTCAGAGTGGAATTGTAATCTCAATCTAGAAGAAACAAAATGAATATCAAGCTGAGTGTCCTGGATGGCTCAGCGGAAGATGAACATGTTTGTGCCATAATCTCTTTCACTCAGTCAGTCCTCCAAACAGCACATAGCACCAAGCTCACGAGGTCCGACATGGGGTTTATTCCTCGTCGGAAGATTCCTCCTCAGAAGCCTCAGCGAGCCAGGTGAGGAAGGGCTCAGCGGCCTTGCGGACCTTCTTGGAAGTGGTAATGTCAGTGTACTTCTTGCTGGCCTTGGAGCCCCACTTGATGACGACCTCCTCGCTGATCAGGTCATGGTGGTAGTACAGCTGGAGAATCTTGACAATCTGTTGATAGATGTCGGGGTGATCCTTGCCCAAGGTACCAATGAGGCGCTCGGTTCCACCGAGCAGTGCCTTTTCATGGCGGTCCGAGGTGATAAACTATATTGAATTAGCAACAGTCCATTTCCGTATGGGGTGGCCGTTCTTTCTTGACATACCTGCTTCAGCATGCTGGCGCGCTTGGGGATCTGGGTAACAATGTTCTCGTTGAAGATAGTCTGGACGAGAACAAGGACGCTGCGGTGCTTGCCCTCAATGCCCAGCTCCTTAGCCTTAAGGAAGATCTCGATTGACTCCAGCTCGTCAACGCCACCCTTGGCGGCAATTTCCTCCTGAATCCAGTTGCCAAGGTCATCATAGACAGTGCTACCACCACCTTCGCCCTCCTCGTCATCATCGTCGCCGATGTTGAGCTTCTGCTTGAACTCGCCAGGGAGTGAAGCCTGACGGGCCTTGACGGCTGCCTCACTCATGTCGACAGCCCACTCGTGGTCCTTGACCTCGACCTCTTCGTCAACCTCGGCGGCCTCAGCCTGCATCTTCTGAAACTCGTCGTCGCTGTCAGCATCGGCATTGTCGCCGTTCTCATTGGACCCGTTCTCAGATGCCTCATCGCTGCCTTGGCCATTCTCCTTGGTTCCATTGCCGTTCTGCTTGGCCTTTCGGGCAGCCTTGCGCTCAGCCTTATCCTTCTTGCCCTTCTTAGGCTGGTTCTTAAGGATAAAGCCACTCAGCTTGAGGCGAATGTCAACGTCAGAGCGCTGCCCACAGGCCTTGCAGTCGAGCAAGATACGGTCATCCTTGATGTGGACGTCGGTCTCGGGGTTCTTGCACTTCTTGCAGAGAACAAACTTGTTGATGAAACCATCGAGATGATCTTGGAGCTTGGCGGAATCGTGAGCGCCGTTGATGATCCAACGGTCGTCCTTGGGATCGATGTTTGTTTGAGCACCAAGCTCGAAGCCGAAGTACTTGATGACGTATGCGCCGGGGCGAGCGAGGGAGTTGGCAACGCTGCTCAAGTTGACGACGACGGTCTTGATGCCGTTTCCTTTGCCTTCAATCTTGGTCTGGATGCGTTCCATCTTGTAGCGATAGAAGGCGTCGCTGACATCGCGGCGGACGTTGACGAGAGCCATGGTGACGGTATTTGGTTATTTTGGTATTGAAAATTCGAGTGGACGAGGCTGTTGCTTGATGAAGTCTTACAATGACAGAAGCGTCATGAAGAGACAGGGGAGCGGCGGAAGCTAGGAGGGGCGGTCGAGAGGCGGAAGGGAATCACTGCTTGAGAGGACTTTTGGTTGACATATGGCACACCGGATGGATTTGTGGATGCTGTAGGGCAGGCATTAACAACTCTAGCCGCTGGGGTTCAGCCGTCAGAACTGATGTCGGGGCTACTCGGCTTTCGCGGTATGCGAAATAACTGCAGCTTGAAGAGGTGTCTGGTGACGGAAAGCTGGTCGTGCTGATACATATACAGCAGTGTGCGTTGACTGATTTAAGTGTCCGAAGTGACGATTCCGCGGTGGAAAGGGGTGCGACGGAGGTCGACGGGAGAAGGAACTGGCAAGAGCCGGGATGTGTCAAGCAACGAAGTGCGTGATAGTGGTGCAAGTTGTGGGAGAGGCAAGCCGGAGTAGGTGGAATGGGGGACGTAACGATACGCGCTGCGACCAACAAGGAGTCAACAGGCAAGTCTGAGAGTGAGATGCGCGAGGCGCGAGACAAGTTGGTTAGAAGACGATGGTGTCACGGTCTCTGGCGGAGGTGCAGAGTTTGATGTGAGGAAGAAAAGGAAGAGAGGAGGAAGTAGGAGAGGAGACGAGGAGGGGCGACGTTAGGGCCGGACGGGGTTTCGGGCAGAGATTCGAGAAAGAATGGGGCGGGCGGCAAAAAAAAAAAAGGCAACAGCGAGGTGGTACCTTTGCTAGGTAAACCACCTGCCCGCCCTGACAATGGAACCAAGGGAGAAGAGACCCAGGGAAGGCACAACATGCATCAGACGGGAGGTAATGCGGCAGGTACCCTCGAGGGTTCTACAAACACCTTCTACAGACAGGCTGGTACCTGATTCTCTACCAATGGGAGTGAGGCGGAGAAGAAGGTAACTGAAGGTAAGAGGCCCTTGTGCCGTCCAAGGCCACACAGAGAAAGAGCCGACTGACGGAGCAAGTCGAGGTCACACAAAACAGGCAATGCGACGGCCCAGGTGCCAACTGCCCACTGCCACTGAAGCAAACAAAGGCTACAGCGGCCTTCCTGCGCTACACCATGGGAATGCATCCATTTCACGCTGAACGGGCACGCACGGGCACCCCGGACCAACTGCGATCGTCTGGAGTCGACCAGCCACAGCGGGCCAGGAATAGCCATTAGGGGTCGCCGGAAGGCCACGGCGCATCCACAGGGGGTCCGGAATCAGGAGGCCCTTGTTGATTCCTGTGGTTTTTTTTAGCGTCGCAAACTCCAAGAGCTCAGGGTCTCCCCCCCAAAATCCCCCTCTCCAAAAAGAGGCTGCAAATATGGGGCTCCGTCACGACATTTTGCCCTACAGGCAGCTCCGTACAAGGGGCACGGGCGTAATTCCCTCCCCGAATGCTGCAGCCCCCATTCCGTAGCCTCCATAAGCCTCCACTCCAAGCCTCCTCCCAAAGTCAGGGCGTCCGTGGCATCGGCGTCTCGGCACGCTGCCAAACTGAGGCCATCCACTGGTCACCTACTAGCTGCAGGGCTGTCTTTGTCCCCAGCCCATCTCCTCCAGTTGGCAAAAAGAACCAACCAATCATTGCATCAACGGCTGACAGCCTTTGGCTCCCGCCACATCCACCTCGTCCCGAAGCAAGCGGAAGGCAAGCGGAAGGCAACTATCCTGGCTTGGTAGGCTCTCGGCGTTTCCCTAACTGGGTAAGTAGGTACCTATGTAGACTACGCACCGAACAGCCTTAACTCCGTGATATTGATACCTAGGCTATTTGGTAGTACGTAGTCTAATTGGGTTATTTGCAGGGCCAGACTCTGGGGACTTATACACAGGAGCAAATACAAGACGCATTGCTCTTCAAGTGACCATTAGCGCCAGTTGCCGCCTCTGAAGCTCGAATATTCGGGCAACATCGTAAAGAAAGTTGAATCTATGGATGGCTACTAAGATGAAGCTAGGAAAAAACTTCCGGTGAGGGTTTTGGAGTTGAGTGAGGAATTATCCGAAATGAATATGTGCTTTCAAAGGGTTGGCGCTGCTAAAGTCTTTTAAGATCAACGACACATAACATTGTTTTATTCCAAGGTCTGCGTTTAGAGTGCCTACGCAATATTTCAGAGGAGTAATGGTGTTATTGTTAACTACCAGCCCAAGCTCACTCCAGCCACATCGACGTTTCTTTTTCCCCAAGTATCGAAGTAGTTGAATAGGTCTCCAGCTTGCTGGTCGAATACATATACAGGTTGATGGTGTTCCGTGCTCCAGGCATTCTCGGGCCCTCCTGAAAACGTCCAAGAGCCTAACTTTGCCATGGATTCTCGCAACCAACATTCCAACAGTCAGCAGTCCACGGTAAGGGTGCAGTCCTCACACCTTCTTGGCAGCCTCATCATCGGCGAGCGCTACAAACTTTAGTAGGCACTTCTTACCCAGTGGTCGCGACGAAATGAGCTGATCAGACATGGCCATGGACTCGGTCTGCATAGAAGCATCCGGCTCGGTGCGATACTGCGAATATACATCCCGGAGCAGAGTCTTCATCTCGGCAAGAGCAAGACTACAGCGAGTTAGCTAATTCTTTCTTCGGTTCCCCTAGACTGTCACGTTTTGACAAAGGGCATAACACGTACTGTTTTCCTACGCAGCCTCTTCCTCCACTGGAAAAGGCAAACTGGAGCCGCCTTCTCTCGGCATCTCCCTCGGCCTCCAGCCATCGGTCAGGGTTGAAAGTGTCCGGGTCTGGGAAAACATCGTCGTTTATGCGGTGGAGAGAGAATGCCTGGCAGCTGACCACCGTCTTCTCCGGCAGTGAGAACCCGTCAATGGAACGGCCGCCCTGGGGCACATATCGAGGCAGCGACATCGGGATGGCAGGGAAACAACGCAATCCCTCGTTGAGGACGGCATCGAGGAAGGGGAGATCGTCGAAGGGCAAATCGCGCTTGGCCTGTGCTTCCTCTTGCAACCGACGCTGGTGCTTTAGCGATCGTGGCTGTGACAGCTCCCACATCAGGAAGCACAGCACGTCGCCGGTCGTGTCAATTCCGGCGGCCATGTGGTCGAGGCACTCGGCAGCCATGTCAACAGTGTCAAGCACGGTGTTTTTCTCCTTAAGACGGTTCAGCACGGTAAAGTCCGCGGCCTGGTCCTCCTTGGCTGCGTCCAGGACAAATTTGTCGGCGAGGGGGGTCTGCCGAGGCTTCGCGAAAAAGAAGAGCATCCTAGACATAAGGCGGTGCAATATGGGGCTGTAGTGAAATACAAGACGGTCTATCGTTTTGGTTAGCTAGGCTCTTCCGGTCTTTGCTCCTAAATAGACGTACTCTGCAGGCTATCGTCGGCAGCAACCTGGTGCATCATATCCTCATCCTCCTGCTTTTCCAGACAGTTACTGCCATACGGATGGAACAGTTGGTGAGTGACACAGTCGCATGCGTACGAGTGAAGCGCTATCGTGGTCAGTATAGGGATACTCTAGTTCAACACGGTTGTGAACAAACCCATCTATATGCCCGTTAGTCATGATCCACCTGAAGAAGAAAGACTCGTCCTTACAAAGACATCAGTCGTGCTGTCCGGGGATTGGGCGCAGCGCTGGACGAATCGCTTGGAACGTTCTTGTACACCCGCAATGGGAGCAGCCCGCATGACGTTGCTATTAGCATAACGGTCGCCAATCATCCTCTTCCGCTTCGCGTGCTGGTGCTCAAGTTAGATCAGTGGCAGATGGATGGGCTAAGGATGAGACTCACATCGGCCTTGTTCAGCGTGGAGAACATTGTCCTATACAACATATCGTTAGCATGAGCTCCAGACAGCTCAGCTCATGCGGGTCAGCGTACCTCCTGCCATATGCCTGAAAAAGGTTATAGAACTCGGTCTTGTCATATCCACTGCCGCCTGAACCGTATATCTCCTTGAGGGCAGCCACCGAGGTGAAGGACACCTCGTTTGGGCTGACACGGACGACAGGACCGTACTGTTGATGGAGGTGGTGGATGTACATGGTCCGGTTGGCGTTGAGCTCGTGCCATTTCAGGATCAGAGAGGTGAAGTTGGTGACGGCCGGGCCGGGAACCTTGAAGAGGGGCGAGGCAACACGGATGACGATGTGAACGAGGACAAGCAGGGAGGCCGCCCCCGCGAGGAAGACGGGAGATAGCAGCAACATGATGCCGCTTCTCGATCAGGAAGTCGTCTGGGTAGCTACCGGTACAGTAACAGATGACGGAGGAGAAAGGACAGTTGGGACGACAGTGAGCAAAGGTCAACCCGGGAGAGGTGCAAAGAGGGGGGTGAGGGACCGGCAGCTCTTCTTATCAATGCCGGTGACTCGTGGGTGACATGGAGCGCAATCGCGGTTCCGAATCCGGGGCGGGCAATTGTGGGGGAGCTACGAAGAGGAGATGGGAGCGCATCGGAACCTCGCTTCACTATCACTATCACGGGTGGAACTGTAGGGCTCGGTTCTCCGTGATGTTGACTAATTACGTAGTTCTTCCTTCATCCCGTCGGCTGGTGCCGGCCCCGGCTTGTCGGGGTTGACGTTCTGGCTCTCTCTCTCTCTCCACCCCCGCAACTCTGTGGGAAGCCAAGCGAGCTCAAATGTCGGCCAACCAATCGATTCCTATTTGCAAATCGATAAGACTAGCCAACAAGGCCATCCCTTTAATCGCTACGCGCCGTTTCCTCTCCCGGTGGGTGGCTCTCGCATTGAATTCAAGGGTTGCCGCCTATTCATGTTGCTTTTCTTTGTACTGTTCGCCTATCTTCGGCACGCCAGGTCCGTAGTCTCTCCCCAGGGATGACTCAACGCGTTGCCTTTCCGCACCTCACTGAGTAATATTACACGCTCAGTCTGACCGATACTCGGGTTCCACCCCCTCTCCCCATGATCGTGAGTTTGCAGATACGATACAGAGGGAGATTCCCTTGGGGTTGATGTTCATATCCAAGTCCCATAGTAGTACAGGTAGCTCATAGATCTTGCTTGCCGTTGCTTCCATCCTTGTTGCCTCCCCCAAACATTCCGGTAATCCACGCCGCGCCGGGGATTTCAAACTTGGCCGCAGGCGGATACTCCTTGCCGTCAACCTTGGTCCGCGGTCCACAGGTGCACCACTGACTCTCCGGGATGCCGGCGAGGGCCTGCGGGATGTGGCTTCCGCAGCCGCGCCACGACTTCTTTGCTAGATCCCCCCAAGCGAGCGTTACAAGACGATCTCGTGATAGCAGTGCCGGTGGTGACTTACAACAGGTCGAACAAGTGGCTCCGAAGCACATGATGGCGGTGGGCGTGGATGCGGACGTGGACGTGGACGACGTGCTGTAGATAAGAATGGTGGATACTCTTCGGCAAGTACGTAAGTTGAAGTGCGAGGCGAGGAGAACAAGGTGGAGATGGCCACGGGAGTACGGGGTGATGATGAACAAAGGCAAGATACAGGTGCTACTTTCAACAGAATTAAAGTCGTAGTTTGGAGATGGGGGAATGCAACTGTCGTTTGAAATTTCCATTGAAGACAGGTTCTGTTTTAACTAACATGGCCACTTACGTTTGGTGTTCCCCGATCAAGGTGGAGGAGTCGCCGATTTTGGCGCCAGATGAACCCAATTATGTGGTCTGGTCCCCGATGGTCGCCGAGTTGCCTACCCTATACTCCAACGTGTATGCTATAGGGTAGGATTTACTTTTCTAGAGGTTTTTTGTTTGTTTGCAAAGCTTTGTCAGGATAATGGCTAGCCTTTGGATATTATGAGGGCTATAGTGTTAATGAAAATGCATTTATGGGGTCTGATCTAAGCTTCTTGTTCGGAGGGTGTCCTCGACATTAAAATGTGGTTGGCGGTGAGAGCGAACCAGTCAAGCGACTACTCGACCGACATGTTTCTAAGGCTGTCTAACTTGACCAACCTGTGTTACAAAACGCCGACCAGTGAATTGGCTTGGTTTGGTGTGAAATACCACGCACATCAATTCGCAACCCTTACTCGTCTATTCGTAGTTGACGGTGAGGAGGCTGGTAACGCAGAAGTGCATCCTCGTACACCAATCCTTCGACGGACCACGACCCTACATGCAGTTCCATGTTAGTTCCAAGCCAAGGAGAGTCTCGTCCATGTTATCAACTTTTCCCCACAATCATAATAGGGGGAACACGAAGTCAATTTCGATAGTCTCCATGCCGTTGGTCACCCTAACGCGGCAACTTGGCAGGGCGTTCTAATTCTAAGGTCCTCGATTGGACATGGTCCAGGCTCCGATGGAGAGAGAGCCCTTGGAGCCGAACTGGCTGCACCCCACCTTGGGCCACCCCTGTCTGACAGAAAGCTTATGGCTTTTGCTATTCATAGCATCGCCCAGGCCGTCCACCGTCATCAGGTTCCTTTCCGGCCGTGCGTACATATGCCGACGACCTGTCGCGTGGCATGTCACTGTCACGTTGGTTCAGATGAGATGCACTGAGTGAGCTGTGCTAATGTCCACGGGAGGGAAAGCGGGAATGAGGTGGGACGGCTCTGAAACCGAAAGCTTGTTCGATGGCAGAATGAGATGAGGCGCTCTCTACCCTACTGTGATACTGTAACAAATTGGCTGTCGAGTGCGAGGTACGAACGGAACCCGCCATCGATCCATTCATCGGTCCATTGATGACTTCCAAGAGCCCTCTGCGCTCATCCTGTCCGCGCCGTGGAAACACCCGCAACTACAGTGCTATGGACGACAAAGTATGGTTGACACTGACTGGGATGACATTCCCACAGCCGCAATCTATGCCATGCTCTGGTTGCCACCATCCTTGGCATTTGCTCAGCCGTCTACTCCGTATCAAAACTTGCATCCTCCTGCGTCGTCTTGCATCGTCTTACAGCACCACCGTCGCTGATAAATTTGCAAACTACCAAGGAGCACGCATCTCACCCGCGAAACCCGGGCCGATCTCACCATCCGTCCACTCCCATCCACTCTTAGCTGCCGGGGAAAGAAGGCAGGCTGACGACTACGCCTCGTCAACTGCTCCACCCTCTCGTCGTCGACCAACAGCCCAGTTCTCGGACCTACCAAGTGCGCACGTAGCCAGCCTCATCCGATGTGTCGTCCATACATGCTTCACTTCTCCTCCCTCCCCGGCACTTTCCAGGTCACCGACAGCTGAACTGGTCCAGCCAGATCAGGTTGTTCGGGGCTAGGATCTAATTAGAGCCACCATCGACAGCGCCGGGATCCATTTCGAGGTGGGAGAGCAGCCCCAGCTCCAGCACAGCCCCGTTCGACGACGCCGCCACCCCATCCATCTTCGCTCCATGTCCCGTCTGCAGCTGAGAAAGTGCTGACTGCGATGTGGCCGGACCGAAGAGGAGGGGGATGAACCATCCCCACAGGAAGAAAAAAAGTCACGCTTCACATCTGGCTTGGACTGTTGGTCAGCCTCTGTCCAGCTACCTCCGTAGCCTCACTGTCTTGGCCGCTACGACGATAGGTAGTCCCCGAGTAAATAGTACCAAGCACACACCCCAGCCCCTCTCCCCGAAAGGTGCCCGCCTACCCCAGTTCCAAACATCCTGGTGGCCAAGGAACTCTGATATTGGTCTCGTCCCTTGCTGGACGAAAATACGTACGACGCGGATTGGCGGATTCTTGTGAGGGGATCAAGCGGCCCCTGGCTTGTGCCTGGAACACCGCCCTACAGGACACCTCGCACCTTTTTTCCTGTGGGCGAGTTGCTCAGAGTCAACGCTGACTGGACGCATCTGCAACGAACTAAGGAGGGGCAGACCGGACTTAGGATCGCTGCTTTTATGCTCGGCTGCTATTGCTTACTTGAGTGGGGAGTCTCACCGTGACAGGCTCCTCGCTACCAGTATTCGTATCTCATACTGGTTGCAATTCGTGCGCGTGTTGGAAACCACTTCAGCCCTATCGTATCTGCAGGTATGTGAATCTGGGAAACATGTTTTCTCGGCCAAATATGGAATCTGGCTGTCGCTTTCTTCCCTGCCAAGGAACCTACTTGTCAATTGTCTACCGCCTAGTCGGTACGGCACGGTTGGTTAGCTCATTTGTGCCAGCATGACGACCTTTGTATGTATGATCGGCGTTTTTTTACTATGTTTCGAACAAGCCAAAAGCATATGCCATTTCTGAAACATACCTAGCTAGCCATTACTATTTTCGTCTTTTAGCTGGGTCCTAGTGGATGCAGGCTGTCCTTCTGTTACAACCAACCCTGCTATGGGATCGTGAACCTCATTCACAAGGGATAGTCATTACATCCCGCTTATCATTCCTCAGCATCCTGCTTGGCGGCCATTGTACCAACGGCTTATCGTTGCTAAGAAATATCAAAACGCAGACACAAAGCTAGGTTCTAAACATCATTCAAAAAACCAATGCGCTTTTACGACCTCCAAAATTGACATTCAGGATACAAATATGTCCTCAGATGAGTAGGCTTACAAGAGCGGCAACAAGGCTAAGCCTGATCGTGTCGAGTGCCCAAGTCCTTCGTACCTCGGGCGTTCGGACAGCACTAAAAACTTCAGGGAGTTTTCTGTAACCTTTCCCCTAGGTTGACATGGAGCCCGGCCACGCCAGGGTTCCCGCCACAAATGGTGGTGTCGACGTCAGCCCAGTACGCAGCTACAACGCCCCCTCCACCACAGTGGAGGGCAAGGACACGCCGGGTGGGCTAGGCCGCCTTCGGGACCCTCAACGGGCTATCTGCACCGAATCTCAGTGCTGGAGCACTGCGGGTGGTCGCGTCCAACAGCGGGCTACGCCCCAAGGGACCTCCACTAGAGAGACCTAAGGTAGACAGACCCAAAGAGACGGGCGCGGGCCTCGTGTCCGTCCATCCATCCAATTCCCCCAACAACGTCACCCTCGGCCGTCCATACCCAGCCAGACTCTCTCTTCCCTCTATTTCTCTCTCTCCGTCCGACCCCACGAAACCACCGCGAGCCCCTTCCAAGATCTCCCGTCCCCGTCAATCGTCGCCAATCCGTTGATCGAGGATGGCCGCCTTCGGCCGCCTCGGCAGGCACAGCAACCGGTCCCAGCACGGCCTCGTTGAGTCGCAGTCGTCGTCGAGCGGAAGCGCTGGGAGGACGGGCGCGACAGCGACGGATCAGCAGCAGCAGCAGCAGCATCAGCGCCAGCAGAGCAGCCAGGTTATGCTGGACGAGGCCGACTCACACGCCCACAACGCCAGCGCCAACGCCAGTGCGCACCCGCACGCCCACTCGACGGCAACCCCCCATTCAGCCTTGTCCTCGTCCCATAACACCGCCTTCAGCTCGAGCGAGTCGTTTGATTCACGACCACCGCCTCCGCCTCACCACCTCCAACAGCAACAGCAACAGCAACAGCAACAGCAACAGCAGCTCCCGCAGCAAACACTCCTTCACCATCCGCACCCTCAACAGCTGTCGCAGGCGCAAACGCAGCAACCCCCGCTGTCGTCTTCCCCCTCGTCAGCCGGTGGCGCCCCTCCCCCACCGCGCCTCTACAACTCACCGTCGGCCGCCAGCAGCACCACGGCCGCCATCAACAACCCCTCCTCGCTGCAGCAGGGTACAAACATCAACCACCAGGGCGTCGGAAACTCGCCCGTCTTTGATGGCAATCAACCTCATCGCGACTACGTCGACCCAGTTGTCCTAGGCCGCTCCCAGAGCATCCGCTACAGCACACACCTCCCGCAGCAGCAACCCGGTCATCTCTACGGCATCGCCACCTCCTCGGTCGACGATCTCAACAGCGCCGCAAACTACGGCCACGGACACGGCCCCGGCCCAATCCCACCTCAGCCGCAGCAAGGTCAGCAAATCCAGCAGGCCCAGCAGGTTCAGCAGGTCCAGCAGCCACCCCCCGAGAAGCGCTCGACCCGTAAATTGATTAAGGGCATCTTTGGGTCCAGCCACAAGGGTGCTGCGCACCCTGACCCGCAGCAGCAGCCGCAGCAACAGCAACAGCAGCAACAGCAACAGCAACAGCATCGGCCACGCTCATCAACAATCCTACGACAACACCAGTGGTCTTGCTCGCCGGCCGTCCAAGAGAGTGAGCAACCCACCACCGCCTTCCCTCAAGACCAGCTTCTCACACCTCACCCACGGCCACTCTCCATCCTCTCCCCAATCCCAATTCCAGCCCCAATCCCAGTCCCAGGCACCGCCACCCCAGTCCCAGTCCCACTCCCGCTCTCCATCCCAATCCCAATCCCTCACTTCCACACACAAACAACCCCCCCAAC
>JABSTB010000411.1:0-20648 GCA_013756995.1 Neonectria neomacrospora
TCACAGAATGGAGTCGGGTTCGACTCCAGCACCGACTGGATCTCCTAGTCCGGACTATGTAGGTGTGGCACAATAGCAAGAGGCGCCCAGGCCCGGGGAGGGAGGGAGGGATAGGGTGTCGGTATTGGGAGGGGGAACGCGGCCGTGAGCCCCGAGACTGATTGATTGAAGGATAGCGGCTTCAGTCTTCAGGGAGGTGGATGGAGTGAGTGGAGGGGGCCTGGTAAGGTGAGGTAGGTGAGGTGGTAGACAGCAAGACTGGTGGACGGACGGGCTTGGTGCTGGTGGAGGGAAGCGAGGAAAAGGCAAGGAGGAATGGCTGACAAGGAGGGCCACGGGGGTACCGGTGGACGGTGACACCCAGGTTGCCAGGCTGCGAGGCAAAGCCAGAGTGGCAGAGATGGTGGTGTACTTCGTAGTAGGGTGATGTGAGTGCAAGTGTGTGAGAGAGGCGAAAGTGGAGGGCGAACACAAGCAAGGCCAGACAGAGAGCCACCACCGGCCGCACCAAGAGGATGTGAGGGGCCAGCAAGCCAGGCTGGGAGGAAGGGAAGGGGAGAAGGGGGAGTCCTAGGAGGTCTGAGCATCCCCCCAACGTTGGATGGCACGGCAATCACTCCAAGTACACCGTGCGGATTGCGCGACAAGCGCTGCGGTACAAGGCCCTTGTACTCTACCTCGGCGCGGCGGGCTGCGTGCGGCATGTACCTGTACAGTACCACACAATAATAGCACCAGAGCCACCAAGGGCCACCCGCTGCGCGCTGGTGACTGGCCCGCTGGTGGCTACTGGCAACGCTGCTGGGGCCTGGGAGGCAGCTTGGAGCCGTGAGCCTGGGCCAGGCGGGCTGACCTTTCCTCGATGAGACGGGCGATGGGACTCTCAGGGACCTGGCACCTGGCACTGGGCGACGGGACCTGACGCTGCGACCGTGACCATGAACCGCGAGGTACTTCGTACTCTACTTTTGGTACGGAGTACTAGCACCACGGCTCGCGCGCACCCATTTTTGCGAGGGAAGGGGGTCTCGCCTAATAAGCAAGCACCGGCTCCCAGTGCCCAGCATAACAGTGTGGTAGGCTGGTAGCTGGGCACGCCGCGTTCCTCCACACACAATCACTCCCCCGGAGTAAAAAGGCTGCCTTGGCCCTCCCCCCATACATTTTCCCTCCCTTCTCTCTCATACAAATCTCCCACCCAAATCCTCCCATACAAACTCCCCTCACCTACACCTACACGACACGCCTTTGTGGTGAGTACCGTCCCTTTGCGCTGCGCACCACCACCCAGCACATCTTCACGAGCCTGCTTCTCCTGCACCACTGCTGCTTGCGCGCACTTGGCCGCGTCTGCTTTGCGCTCTCGTTTTTGCCATTGTTGCAGATTCGCATTGCCCTCAGAGCTGCGCGCATCCAAGTGCACTTTGCATCTTGACCTTGTCGCATCTTCATAATTTGCCCTCGCGCTCCGGTACGCAACCAGCAAGCTAACCCAGCTGTCGCGCCGCAGAACATCACACCACAACCACCTTCGCCTCTCCCAAGAACAACCCCCCAGGTATGCTCACCCTCTACCTTGTGCTTTTTCCATCATCCAAATGGCGATTGCCACGCGTTGGCGGCCGCAATTGCGTTTGCGCCTCGCGCTTCACCTCATCACCAAGCTCCAGTGCCCACTTAGAGCTACCCCTCCAAACCCTTCCAGCGCGTCGAATCGCGCGACTGCCGTTCACATCACGCTGTCGGCCTTCCCCAACGTCGTCGCTCTCCGTTGTCTCCGTGCACAAACGACAACAAGCAAAGCCGTTGAACCCTAACTTACATTTGTCAAACAGAAACCACCCAAGATGCCTAAGGCTGCCGTCGGAAAGCGTGGAAAGGTTGAGAAGAAGCGCGCCAAGAAGGGTACGTCTTAATCTTTTTTCTCTCACCTGGCAGGGTCTCTGCCTGGACGGCGATGGGTTGAATGTGATCGCCCTCGATCCGCATCCTCCAGAACCATGGCCTATCCCAGCGATGCAGACTCTGCCAATCAGCTCTCGCTGTCCAGCGTTCAATGACTAACTGGGATCAGACCCCAACGCCCCCAAGCGTGGTCTCTCTGCCTACATGTTTTTCGCCAATGAGCAGCGCGAGAATGTCCGTGAGGAGAACCCTGGTATCTCCTTCGGTCAGGTCGGCAAGCTTCTTGGTGAGCGATGGAAGGCCCTGAACGAGAAGCAGCGCACTCCCTATGAGGCCAAGGCTGCCGCCGACAAGAAGCGTTACGAGGATGAGAAGCAAGCCTACAACGTATGATTGTCCTCACAATCCGCCTTTGACAAACTCAAGCTGATACTAACCAGGACAAAAAGGCCGAGCAGGAGGAGGAGGAATCCTCCTAAACGGCAGCCCGAATATCTCCAAGATGAGGGATCCGCAAGATGGTGACCTCGGTCTCGCACCGACAAGGCTCCAATTCTTCTGCCGGTTGCCCCCTCGCTTGAAGCCCTCTCTTTCCTTATAATCTGGTCTGGGCGGTGTTGTATTATGGCACGGTATGGGATGAGTGCTTTTGCTTTTCAGTTGCCGGAAACTCAACGGAATATGGTCTTGCGACGTGTTATTATGATCTAGAAGGCGGCCGGTCGAGCTGCAGGCTCCGTTTCGCACCGCTTGTTCTCGTGAGCCTCTGATCATGAACTACACGGGACGTCATGAGACGATGAAACGAGACACTTGTACAAGTACGGGAGCTCCAACCTTGAACTCAAATAAAATAAAAACAATTCACCAAAAGTCACGCATCCCCGTTTCCATCGCGACTTGACGCAGACGTAGTGGCTCACTAGCTTGTCAGGTGAGTGTCAACCTTTACCGAGGTGTGCGAACTCCATGCCATGACCTGACCTGTGAATCTCAAGGTGAAGCCGACAAGCTTCACCAGAGATAAGATAAGGGAAGACATGGCTGTACTCATACCAGTATTCAGCGGGGCTGACTGACTTCTCGGCCTGAGGATGTAAGCCGCCCCGCAAGTCAGCAGAATACAGCAACCGTCAACGGAAGGAGTGACTCGGTTGAACGAGCGTGTCGTCGGATTGGCGAAACCGCTTGCACTTCACTCCTCCATCATGCCGTTGCCTCCCCCTTCGAGTGGTGCCCATCCTGTCGACCAACGGCCACGCTGACGATATTGGGTTGTCGCACGCAACGCACGCAAAGCACACATCTGTGGCTCCGTGCAGGTCAGCGGCATCCCACCAGCCAGGCAAGAGACCAGAGGCAAGCGAGTGCTGCCCGCGTCCTCATATACGAAGTGCTTCACCCCCATCAACCAAGTAGTGCTCTGGGTACTGTCGCACCAAAAGGCAATGCAGTAGGCGAATGGCCTCATTTTAGCTGTCGGGGCCCCCGCCGACTCCGTCGAGCCCAGTGGGCCATGGCCCGTCACCAGCAACGTGACGGCTGAGCTGAGCTTCAGCAACTCAGGCCTGTCCACCTGGCGCCTCTCGACCGCACGATCAAGGAACAAGGGGAGAGATGAAGGACAAAGGGGACCTGCACCCCAGCACAGACGTGGTTCCTTCGGCTCCTCCTCACTCTCACGATCTCCGCGACAGGCCTGCTCCACATCTCCCGGATGCACGTCCAGAATCGCCGCAGGCGCAACACGTCGCACGGGGGCCCTGAGTGGACGGTCGCGTTGGAGATGGTCATCGCCGCCGCTGCAAGTGCCCACCCACCCCGATCTAGCCCAGTCCACGTCTCCGCGGTTGCTTGTGCATGGGATTGGCGTCATGTCGAGAGACGCTTGCTTTCGTGGCAACGCCTGAGCAGTTCACTCCAAACTGCTGCACGCAATTGCACCTCCCATCCACCCATTCACCCACCCACAACACACAAGCACAATGGCATTTGGTGTGCTCGTGTCGAGCGTAGCGACTCGCCATCCCACCGAGCTCGGGATTTGCGGGTTTCTGATCATCAGGTGGTCATGACCCTAGATGTGGTCTTAGCTCGCTTGAGACAGGACGATTTCCTGGGCGCCGCCAACATTACATGCAGCATCTCTAATGGGCTCATTTTGGGAGCGCGATAAGAACCGTGCACCGAACACGTCAGGTGAAGCCATGGGTATGGGTACTCTGGTGGGATTGCGAGCCTTTCAGTGGTGTTGACCACTTAGCCCGGATTGGATCACACGTTGTCGACGGCCGGCATCTGGGCCTTCCCCCCTTCTCATTAATAACCAGGTTGCCCTTTCAACCCATTCCCTTGTTTCCCTAATCGAGCATCAAATATACTTCTTCTGGAATCACCATCGGCATATAATCTTGGCTGCCTTGACCCATCAACCTCGACCCCGCGACTTCCTTACTCCATTTCCTACCCATATACTTCACCGCACCCACCAAACGAGACCGATCCCACGCAGCACCGACCAGAGCCGCCTCGGCGTGGGGGACCCCCGAAAGAGAGCCTCGACGAAAACACACCAGCACCAATATCCATCGGTTTCCCCTGGTGCCCGATATCATACGATGCCCTCTTGACCAGCTCCCATCCTGGAGTCTGACCCTCGTTCCATTATGACCATGGAGTTGATACCTGGAGGTCAAATCGAGTTCCAGCTGCTTCAAGGCTGTTGTTTGGAAGCAAACAGAGCTGACGTAGTGGCGTTCCACCTCGATGGGCTCCGCGCTTCGTTGCCCGGCCCCCCTCATCCGCATCTGACGGTGACTATCGAGGAGATTCGAATTTCGAGCCAACTCCTTCGTGAACTTGCTGATAATTCACAAGTTCATTTTTCCCGTGTTCCTGTTGTTCTCGATTACCTTGAAATCATCCTCCCTTGTCTATCCCGATCCCTGCGAGATATCACCAGCCACTATGAGGACAGGACTATGACAAAAGAGAACCGATGGAGGAAGATGTACCACGATATGACCGATGAGGCTGGGGGCCTGTCACTTCCGCAAAGATTCATTCTCTACAACCATTTCCTAACCCTACTGCGAGAACTGTTGACCAGGTTAGCATTTTCCTTCCGGCTCAGACCGAACAGACTGTTGCTGACGAACAGCCAGGTCACCCAACTTCGACCTCAACTCCCTGGAGAGCACTCGGCTTCAGGTAATGCAGTTGCGAGAATCGAGACGGATACGTGAGTTCCTCTCCCATGGGACGACAACCACGAAGCTGATTAGACATAGCACCACCTCCAATTCGAGTCGGGCCAGGAATTCGTCCTGACTCCCTCCTAGATGATGCAGGCATTACATCTGTGAGCTGGTCCGACTTTATCATTGAGCTCATCTTAACGTGGTACTTTAGACCATCCACTGGGCTGAGAAAATATTCTCGTTACCTCTACCATCCCGAACCGCCCTCAAGCACCAGCGCTCGTAAGCTTGCCCCACTCCCCAAAGCGTCTCTTCCAAGTTGACCAGGTGTAGGTCAAAATCATTTGGCCCTCATGTTCCTTGGGGACACATCAAGATGCCTAGCGATGCCAGGGTTCTCTTCATGCGGTTCGTAAACCTTTCTAATTCCTTCATCGAGATGAATTGGAATATTGACAGTGGTAGTCCTTTCAATGACCGTCAACTATCCCTGATTGTCTACCTTAGCCCAAGAGACAGATGCCCATACTTCCTTCTCCGGATGTACCACATGGGCTCGCCCTGGTTCTCTCTACGAGGTGCTCACGAACTCTGCATTGATCGTAGTGGCAGTAGTCTTCAGTTCTGGCGGTGGAGTGCAAGTGAAGGATGTGCAAAGCTGTGGGCCAGCTTGAGCCTAATGACCTGGGAGGGTATGTCTTACCTGTCTGCTTCTATTTTTTGCCAACATTCGTCCTTACTAGCTCAAACAAACACTAACTTTTCTTAGAAATGACCCTCCTCTACTGTTGCTTTCTGTCATTCAAAGCTCGAAATAGCCTGACAGTCCACGTTGCCCCTCAAGAGCAGACCCTGCATGGTGAACGAAAGCTCTTCCAAGCGTAAGGCACTTCCCACATAGAGCCTGTTCACTCCTAATCTGATCATTACAGACGCATTCTTGACGACGGCTACCGACACTCCCTCATTGTATATGAGGACATATTGACCAAAGGCATTCGCCTTCATGCCGCTGTATGGGACGGTCCACTTCGGCAGTGTCCCGTATGGACTGCTTTTGGTTCGTCCGCCATGCTTCGAATGTTGGGGCCAATTTAGCTAACATATACAGTCACCCACCAGTCCGCTTCGTCAACATGGATGAAGCGAGTGTCCAAGTACAAAATCCGCTTAGCAGACATCCAGCTCTACGTCTTCTGCCAAAATTACCAACAGCAAAACCAGCGGCGTGGAAGTGCGGGAGCATATGAAATCTGCTTCGTCAGTGAGGAAGGTGAGTGTCTCCGTCTCAGACTCCTTTCGCCTAGCCATCGCAGATCATCTCACAGAAAATAGCATCGAAGCGGTTTAAGGAGCTCTTCTCCCCGTCACCTCCCACCGGAACCACGTTGACCGAGGTGACCCAGACGACCGAGTCGGCTGCATAAAGCTATAATGTCTTAATGCCCTTCGTCCCTCAGTAGTGCAGTTGTATCCCCATTTTGTATTTCTCCCTCTGCAGCGTTTCGATTTCGATTCAACTTAGCGACGGCCACGGAGTTCATGTAACGCCAGCTTGACGGTTTGATGAATTACGAGTAACGAGCTCCTTTTGTCGATCAAGCTTAGCGGAAGACAGATTGTATGATATCCGGCACAGACGACATTCTTCTTGTTCAGTTGTAGGGCATGTCTCATTTTCTGATTTTGGAGCGGTTTCCTCGTGACATGAGATTGGCTATCGTTTGGTCTGCCCCTTTGCATCCCTTCACTTTGCACACCGTCGGTTCCTTGTGGTTACGAGAACGCTCAATTTTGTTACTTTTACTATGCGATAACAAACTCAGAATGTCAGTATTATATTGCGTTTTCTCCGACTCTTTCCTTCTTCCACGACCGATACGACTGGAGCGGCTTAGGTCTTGACATCAGGCTCGTCCCGGCCGACATGCTCATTGAACTTCAGAAGCCCCGTGGCAAACTGGACCTCCTCCTTCAAGAAGTCTTGGGCGTCCTGGTCGTATGTGGAAGGGTCGTTCGTGTGCTGCTCAATGTACAGGCGGATAGTGGCGCCGGAAGAGCCGGTACCCGAGAGACGAACGACAATGCGGCTGCCAGAGGAGAAACCAGCGTACAAGCCCTGTTTAGACGAGACAGAACCGTCCAGGTCGGTGTAAGAGAAGTTTCCGGCCTTGGTGACGGTACGACCTATAACTGTTGTTAGCATTGGGGTTGTTTTTTATTTGATGTTGAGTGTTCACTTGCCAGAAATGGTGCTGCCGACGAAGTCAGGGTCGGCAACCAGCTTCTCCAACTCGCCAACAACCTTGTTGGCGCCCTCGGAGTCGACGTTCTCGTAGTCATAGCGGGTGAAGAAGGTACGTCCGTACTGGGTCCAGAAGTCCTTCTGGATCTGCTTGATGGAGGGGGTCACCTCGGGGTTCTGAACGCCGATACCGGCAATAATGTTCAGCCAGGCAACAATAGCCCACAGACCGTCCTTCTCACGGATGTGGTCGCTTCCAGTGCCGAAGCTCTCCTCGCCACAGATGGACAGCTTCTGGGCGTCGAAGAGAGCGCAGAAGAACTTCCAGCCAGTGGGCACCTCGTAACAGTTCAAGCCCTGTGCCTTAGCGACCAGGTCAACGGCGCCGCTGGTGGGCATGGAGCGGGCAAGGCCATTGACGCCATTCTTCTTGAAGTAAGGGATGAGCTGAGCGTGGTGGGCGATGATGGCAAGGGAGTCGCCGGGGGAGACGAAAGCGTTGGCGCCGTAGATCATGTTGCGGTCACCGTCACCGTCGGACGCAGCGCCGAAGGGGACGTTGGCCTTGTCAACGGCATCAACAAGAGAGCGGGCGTAGGTGAGGTTGGGGTCGGGGTGGCCGCCGTTGAAGTCGGGGCTGGGAACACAGTTCTGGATGGCGCCAGTGAGGCCGAGCTCAGTCTCAAAGATGGCCTTTCCGTAGGGACCAGTGACGCCGTGGAGGCCATCAAACAAGACCTTGAAGTCGGGGTGAGAGGAGAAGAACTTCTTGATGAGATCGAAATCAAAGATGTCCTTGAGCATCGCGGTGTAGTCGGTGGTGCTGTCGACAACCTCAATCTCGAGGGAGCCGTAGGTCTGAGTGCCGAGGGTGGAGATATCGACATGGGGGATGTCGGCGATCTTGTACGAGGTCAAAGTCTTGGAGGTCTCGTAGATCTTGTTGGTAACAGACTCGGGGGCAGGGCCGCCGTTAGCCAGGTTGTACTTGATACCGAAGTCGTTCTTAGGGCCTGCAGAAGAGCTGGTTAGAGGTGGTTACAAACTGGGGCTCTGGGACAATTGACTTACCACCGGCGTTGTGGCTGGCGGTCAGAAGGATGCCACCGGTAGCCTTGCGCAGGCGGATGACATGGCTGGCGGCAGGCGTGGAGAGGATGCCATTCTGGCCGATGAGGAGCTTCTTGACGCCATAGGCGGCACCAATCTTGGCGATGAGCTGGATGACCTCGGGGTTCCAGTAACGACCATCACCACCAATGACAAGGAACGAGCCTGATGTGGGATCAGATGTCAGATACTACTTCGGATTGATGTGGAAGGGCAGTCCGGGGGTTTATTTCTTACCCTCGACTCCCTCGGGAATGGACAGGAGGATGCTGGTGACGAAAGCCTCGCTGTAGTGGTCTTGCTGGAAGACGACGACCTTCTTTCGAAGCCCGGAGCTGCAAGATGAGGTACAGTTAGCACCAGCACGGGAAACGTGAATGATGAGCAGTGAGTGTTGTTCAGGGCGTGACAATGAATGCTAAGGCAGAGCTCTAGCAAGCTGGGCGGGGGAGCAAATAGAGAGGGGCGTGGCAATGGATGGTGGGGGCGGGGACGTTGGTGGTGTTGTGAGGACGTACGTTCCGGGCTTCTGGTCCTGGAAGGGCTTGAACTCGACGGTTTGGACGCTCATTCTGACTTGCGGGAGGAGGTTATTCAGAGATGGAGAAGAAGAAGAGAAAGGGATGAAGGGGAAGAGGGAAGGGAGAAAAGGCGAACCTGCGGTGGGAAGACGGCCGGGTTGAGGTGGAGTGGGGAGAGGTGGTGCAGACCGCAGGTGGAGGTGGAGGTGAGCAGTGGCGATGGTTGGTTGGCTGGTGGTCGAGACTGACGGACGAGACGATAGCGGCAGCTGGTTCGCGTTAGTTGGTCAGGTAGCAAGGGAGCTTGGGGAAGCTGTTCCAGTTTGTTTGGTGGGGTTGGGTTGATGATATCACTTTGGCGAGGCAAGGTAATGGAGGGGTTGCTACAGTCTGCGGTGGCCATCACCACTGTGCTTTGCACTCCAGCAGTGCTTCAGCAGACAGTGCGGGGGCCGACGGAGTTTCTTGGAAAGGTCCCAAGAAATAGCCAGTGACACAATGTAGGGTTGTGATAGCAACATGATGAGCACATGCGTACGAATTACTTACCTAAGTACCTGGTGAGTTACAATATGCAATTGGCATTCCTTGAAGGATGGGGAAAACTTGGCTGAGACACTGGGCATGATATGATCCATTTCCTCATCTCACTCAATAAAATGTTGAGCCACCTCGAGTCTCATCCCTCGTATTGTGAACCAACACTCATATTCAACTCAACACTCATATGCGTACAGGCAAAACACCAGCACTGGCTCGGAGACCAATCAATAAGCTTACGCCATCAATACTATTTCTCATCCTCTACTATAGTTTTCTTTTGTTTCTTCATCTTGGTCTTCACCGCCGGCGCCGCATCATTAAACGTCGGCCGGAAGATGGCCTCCCTGTAATATCTGGCCTCCTCGATGCTCTCGAGGATGTCGTCCCGCGCCTTGTGCAGGCCCTTCTTGCTGGGCACCTTGTTGACGATGCGCTTGGCGCTCCACCTCCGCGCCGCCTCCTTGATCGAGCTGACGTCCAGGATGCGGTGGTGCAGGTGCTTCGTGACCCGGCCGTACGGCCCGCGCCGGAGGAACGCCCGGTCGCAGTGCACGCTGTTGCCTGCCAGGAGCCCGCGCTTGCGCTCGGGGATGAAGCGTGTGATGTACTCGTACAGCGCGTCGGCCGCCTGCTCCGGCGTCGTCGTCGAGGCTAGCACCGCCGCCGTGAGGCCCGAGTCAGCGTGCGTCTTGGTGCACCAGGCGTCCATCTGGTCGAGGCGCGACGACGGCAAGTGGACGATGGCGTGGAAGCCCTCCTCGTCGAGGACCTCGAGGTTTCCCGTGGTGATGATGCAGTAGATCTCGATTATCTCTTCCGTGTCGGGGTTGAGACCCGTCATCTAAGTTGGGTGTGTGTGAGTCGAGTGAGTGAGGCCATCGCCAATGACATCCCGCTGGTACATCGTGGGAGGGCGTCATTTATCGACAGCAGCCCGACGTACCTCACAGTCAATCCATACGAGGGGGTCATCGGTGGCGCTCTTGGGCGTTTCGACCGCGTCCTCCGGATTTGTAGACATGGTTCCTTTTGCGGTTGAGCCTTGTTCAGTGTGTCCGTGTGTGGACGGATTCGCATGCATGTAACGTGAAAGACTTGCGGTGGCCGTCCAGCTCCTTGCAGTTTGCCCGCAGTGGGGAGGCGGCTCAGTTGGCTCCCCGCCGTCAGAGGCCCGTGGACCCTAGCGCCCACTTAACTGGGCGGGTGCCCTGTGGCGCCCCCCTTCCAGCGCTGCCGTACAGCACCTAACGCGCTGGAACGTTGCGTATTCTAAATCGCCGCCTCCCCATTGGCTGCCGGCACTTCAACACCACATCCCAGGATCCCGCTGGCTCCTATCATGAACATCGTCAGCATATACGACCGAGTACAGCGCGAGAGAGGCCGTCCCCGGGGTTCTTTGGTGTCCGCTTCCTCCCGAAATCTGCTGTTTGTCTTTCTCACGGAATTTTGATCTCGTCGCCAGTACCGAAGCGTCGTCCTAGCGTTCGTTACCCGGCTATTGACCCTTAGTTTGTCACAGCTCATCCAGGCGGACAACTTACACCTATCCTCATCCGTCTGCCTTGATCACCTCAGCCAGCTACCTTCCCTACCCATAATCTCGAGTGAGAAACCGGGCACTCTTCAACTCACTTCCAATCGCCACATCGACAAATATCCTCTCCGTCATGGCCTCCTTGAAGAAGATGATATCCAAGCTCACCCCGGGCGAGGATCCGGAGCCCACTCCCAAGCCCCCGCCCAGACCCGAGATGTCGGAGCATCCGCCGCGCTTCATCATCATCGGTGCTGGCTCTCGGGGCAACCACTATGCGAACGCCATCTCCACCGTCTCCAATGGCGTCGTCGCCGCCGTCGCCGAGCCCCTCAAGTTCAAGCGCGAGACCCTCGGCAGGAAGCACATCTGGGGGGACGACGACCCCGGCGAAGGCCAATGCTTCACCAACTGGCGCGAGTTCCTCGAGTACGAACAGGACCGCCGGCGGCGCGCGGCTGCGGGCGAGGAGGGTGTTCCCGAGGGCGTCGACGGGGCGTTCGTGTGTGTCCTGGACGAGATGCACCGCGAGGTAGTCGTCGGCCTCGGTCCGCTTGGGCTACACGTCATGTGCGAGAAGCCTCTTGCGTGCTCTCTCGAGGAATGCCTCGACATGTACAAGGCGCTGCGAGCTTCGGAAGCATCTAGAGTCTTCTCCGTCGGTCATGTATTGCAGTACAGCCCGCATAACATCATGCTACGGAAGCTGCTACTCGAGGACCGTGTCATCGGTGACATCACGAGCATTGTCCATACCGAGCCCGTAGGCTGGTGGCACTTCACACACTCGTACGTCAGGGGCAACTGGCGGAACGAAAAGACGACTGCGCCGTCTCTCCTCACCAAGAGCTGTCACGACATCGACCTCTTGCTGTGGATGCTCTGCTCCCCAGAGAAGCCTGGACAGGGGGAGCCGCACCTCCCAGAAACCATCTCCTCCACTGGCGGTCTCCAAATGTTCAAGAAGAGCCGCAAGCCTGCCGCAGCTGGCGCGGCCACCAACTGCATGAAGTGCCCTCTCGGCGATGAGGGGTGCAAGTACTCGGCCAAGAACATCTACCTCAATCCCAAGCTCCAGGGCCTTCAGGGCCCCACACTCTGGCCCATCAACGTCGTTGTCCACGACATTGAGGACTATCCCACGCAGTCGGCGCAGGAGGAGGTCGTTTCCAAGGCGCTCGAGGAAGACTATGACGAGTCGACGCCCAAGTCAGAGGTCGAGTCCCGGAACTGGTTTGGCCGCTGCGTCTTCGAGGCCGACAACAACGTTTGCGACGAGCAGTTTGTCACCATCACCTGGCCCGAGTCGAGCCGGCCGGCCAAGATGGCCACCTTCCACATGGTAGCGCAGACCAAGAAGATCTGCCAGCGCTTCTCCAACATATATGGTGAGCACGGCGAGATCTACGCCGACTCGCGCACCATCGTCGTCGAGGACTTCAACACGGGCGAAACCAAGAAGTTCTATCCGCGCGTGGAGGACCTAGGCCACGGCGGCGGTGACTTGGGCCTAACACAGCAGTTTGTTCTGGCTTGCGACCGCGTCAAGAGCCACGGCTGGGAGGCGCCGCGCGCGCAGAACGAGTTCATCGGCTGCACGCTTGACGAAGTGCTCCGGAGCCACGCCATGGTGTTTGCGGCCGAAGAGGCTAGGCTGGGCCGCAAGGTGCTGAACTGGGAGGAGTGGTGGGACAATGCGGTTGGCAAGGAATTGAGGGCCTGATGAATGAAGCCGAGAGACTGGTGTCTTTTGGAGGCATAGAAAGTGTGATAATGTTAGCATTGAGGTTGGATTTGGTGTGGATCTGGTTGGGGTTCCAGGCCAGCTGGCGAGTGTCACGAATAACGACAACATCACATTGAGTATCTATTGGATAAAGGACCATGGATTCGGGCATTATAACGTTTGAATCTTTATGAATTAACTAAAAACGAATGCAGGATTTGAATGCGCCAGTATCGAGGTATGTACAAGTTCATGCAAATATGGACCACGTACGAAGAATCCAATTAACCCTCCCACCATGGGAACTTTCCCTCCCACGAAACACTTCTCTTCTCGTTGAGACCAGCGCGTCGGTCGTTCCGATCTTTCCTCTACATCTTCTCTGTTCTCTCTTGTGTTTCCATCTTCGTCTCGCCTCGGTGACCAAGCAGCTCTGACGGATGGACGGTCCATTGAGTGAAACCCCTCCCCTAGCCGAGCTCGGCGCGGTTGCCCTCATTGCCGACCGGGTGGATAGCGGGCAGCTCCTGGGCGTCCTGAGGAGGAGACTGGTGGTGTTGTTGCTGTTGCTGTTGCTGTTGCTGGCCGCCGTAGACGGGCTCGCTCTCCTTTGGCGCGGGACTCGGGGTCATGTTCGGAGGCGGGGAGGTCGAGGACGGAGGCGCGTAGCCGGGGACGGCGCCGTACTGGTTGTACTGGCCCTGCTGCTGGAAACCCTGCTGCTGCTGGAAGCCCTGCTGCTGGAAGTCCTGCGGTGGGTATCCCTGGGGCGGCGGCGCGTAGCCCTGGCCGTTGTAGCCCGGCTGCGGCGAGTAGGCCTGCTGGCCGTAGGCGCTCATGTTAGGGTCGTAGGGCTGGGGCGCGCCCTGCTGGGGAGGGTAACCCTGGAAGTTGGAGGGCACGCCGGATGGGTAGACGGTGCCGGACGGCGACGAGGGCGCGAAGCTCTGCGGGCTCTGCGGCGACATGGGCGGCGGCTGCTGGGACATGGGCGGAGGGACGGCGGCTTGGTTAGCGGGTGGCGGCGGCGGCTGCTGCTTGGCGGCCTTCTTCTTGCGGAGGATGAAGAAGACGGCGAGACCGATGAGGGCGATTGCGGCAACGCCGCCGACAACTCCGCCGACGATGGCGCCGATGGGCGTGCTGCTGCCGCCGCCCGAGGTGGAGGAGGTGGTGGCGGCGGCCGAGGACTCGGTCTCGGAGGCGGAGGTGGAGCTCTCGTCGGACTCGGAGGCGGTGGTGGAGTCGCTGGTGACATGCGTGCTGGCCCACGCCGGGTCGTAGTCGAACAGCGTCGAGGTGCCGGCGCTGGCGGCGCAGCCCAGCAGGGTAAAGGTGCCGTCGGACTCGGAGCCGGAGCCGGTGGTGGAGAGGACGTAGGTAAAGCAGGCTCCGATGGCCGATGTGCCACTAGGGAGGGGGTGTAAGTGAGAGGGGACGAATAGGGCGATGGAGGATAGGACAGGACGGGACGGGACCGGCCATCACGGTGAACACAACAAAACTTACCAGCAGAGGGTATGGAAGTCATCGGGAAGATCGCATTCACCCGACGCAGAGGCATCATAGTCGATGCAAGTCGTCCTGACGACATCGCACTCCGTGGTGGAGCAGCAGCCGATGTAACCGCTTGAGAAGCTGCATGTTTCGCCGGCAGTGACACAGGTGAAGGAGTCTAGGATTAGGTGACATTGTTAGCGCGTGTTTACTTTCGTCGTCTTGGTGCTCGAATCCGGCATTGGCTGATTTGTCTTTGATATTCCAGGTCCATGTCCCATGTTCGTTGGGGTTGTCCGACTTAGACAGTAGCGACAACACAACAACAAAAACCACCAGCCATGATCAAACACAAGGGACTGCATCAATACTCACTTCCGTTCTCGATAAAGCCGCAAGTATCAGCACCCAGGGTATAGCCAGCCATCCGCTCAACCAAATCCATACGGGCGTACAGCGCCGGCGCCTCGGTCGGCCGGGGCGACCATCCCAGGGCGAGCTGATCCTGATCGGCGGCGTGGCCAACGCCCGTCTCGACGGGAGGCTTCCACGATTCTTCGGCGGCGGACTTGAGCCATGGGTTCTTGAGCCAGGCGGCGGCGGGTGAGCTCAGAGCTCCCCATGCCAGGAGGCCGGCGGGACGACGCATCGCGGGTTTTTTTTCTCCTCGGAAAGTGCTGTGGGATCCTCGTAGTTATCGGTTCTGGGTCTCGGCACCTCGGTGTGTTGATTTCGTAGGCAGGTTTCGGAACCTGGGGCTTCCTCTCCCACCCGCGATTGACAGGTCCTACAGGGATAGGATGGGGGATGGGGTTCAGATATGTCGATATCCAAGGCGATGGGCGTCCAGGAAGGAAGGGGGAAGGGAAAAGGAAGGGAAAAGCGAGGAAACCGCACAACGGGTGGGGGGATCACACAGGGTTTTGTTGCTCTCCATCTTGTCGCAGCCCGTGTCTCTCGCTCTCTCTCTCTCTCCCTCCGCTGTCCCCAATCTCTCAAGCGCAACACCATTGAATCAAACGCGGGCTGGAGAAAGCGGGTGACGATGGTGCGCCCCGGAGCAGCTGACAGGGGGACACAGCGCCGGCCGGGCAGCTGCAGCGGGCTTGCAGAGGGCTTGCAGGGGGCTTGTACTCGCTGGAGCTGGACCCTTACAGGGGGCTGGCGGTGGCAGAGGCCGGCCTAGCGAGGCGTGTGGCGCCGGGGGCGGGGTGCCATTCGCGGAGGCAGGGCGTTAGCGCGGCCAGCTGAACGCCGGGTCCCAGTTATTTGGAGGCCGCGGCCTTTGGTGCCTCCGAACAGCAAGGGACGTGGGCCCCGGCCATTTTAGAAATTGGGTGTCGAAACAACTCATGACAGGAGGAGCCTAGAAATAAGGTAAGGGAGGGAGGGAGTTGGTTGTCTGCTGGTAAGGCGGAGCCAGGAAAAGTGCACCAATGTTGGGCTAGACGCGGTGCTATTCGGCGTGCTACGAGGCACCTTGACGTCGGGCTGAGGGCCGGGTGATGAATCCCTGTCTCTGTGTGTGTAAGTGACTCTGTCTGTCTGTCTGTCTATCCGTAGATGTTAATCAGTAGCTATGTCATTATTCGTCCTTTTGCCGGCATAGCCATGGCTTGGCATTCCTACCAACAATTGACCTCCAATGCTGATCCAGGTGTCCATGTGAGACCATCTGTTTGACTTGGCGCGGCATCTCGACACTCCCTTACTCGACGCTTGTTTCTTCTCCCACGCTCCCCTTCCCCCCTTAAGGCAGACTCGACAGACTACTTCAGGCGAGGCGCCCGAGGCTTCGTTCTAGAACTAGTAGCAGGGATCCGACCGCACCTGGATTCTTGGCGCAGCTCAGTTCACTGAAATGTCCACGGCCGTGCCTCTTCGCTCCGCTACGTCTGCAGGTCGTTCATTGTCTCGCCTGTGGAAGTTCCCGAGATCGGGAATTGGCATCAAGATCCCCATCGAGATTGCCTCGCGCGACGGGCTCCCAAGAAAGAGGCTGCCGACGATGGACGCTTAAGGGGGGCGGGCCCGGGATGCTAATCCAACTCCGGAGGACCCCTAGCTCTATCTATATTCTTGACTATTGACTCTAAATGAACCTTGAGGCGACTCGATGCACGAGCCAACCGCAGACCAATAAAGCCAGACTTCTTTTTTCTCCGTCTTTCTCTCTCTCTGACGTCTTCAGGCTCTCCCTGTCCATGCAACAATGCTGCTAGATACGAGGACAGCGTATGGATGGCAGGGCAGACACAGATGCAGTGCCCGCTGTGCCGCCTCTGCACATTGCAGCGACCAACAAATCCAGCTGCTGCGTGTAGCCTCGGGTCCACTCTCTGTCTGCGTGTCTGGCTGGTTCTGGGTCATGTCCGTGACCGACTTCTCTCTCCATCTTTCAAGTGGCAGTGTTGGTGAGGCTGAGGTTCCCGATTTCCAATCCGAGGCACAATGTCGCATCACAGCTCAGCTCCGGCAACTATGACGTTCCGGTCGCATGTCGGCTCTCGGGTGAATGCGGTTGTGTGCAACGTAAGCACTTAAATCCATCCATGCCTCTACGGCTCGACATCTCGCCCACCCTTTATTGACGTCCATGTTGGTTCCGGCTTGTCGACTGCCCATCCATCCATCTTGTCTCGCGTTGTTCAACATGACCCATCACCAGTGCATGAGGGCGTGGGTGAATCCGAGTGGGAGAACAGGGGCCGCGGTGCACCTGTCTGCCTACCACTTGTGCTAGCGCTCCAAGCAGCTAGGCTGGTAGGCAGTGGCGTCTTTCCATGAACCTATGTCGGGACAGCCTAGGCCCAAGCCGACGAAAGCCCAAGTTGAAAGCCCTCTAGGCAAATTTTGCATTAAATAAGTCTAAGTGGCTTTCCCCGCTACCAATTTCGGAACAGGAGTCTTCGAGAGGGGAGATGGAGGGGCGGAGCGGGAGAACAGTAGCGGATATCATGACACTACAGCTACCCTATACATATTGATTTCGTCGACGATACCAACTCCTTGATGAACGAATGGACCTATCGGTCCTGGTAGATTTATTAAAAATAGTTATTATATGGGCCATGGTTCAATATTTGCATCACTCTCTGACCTCTGGGTTGTCTATCGTGGTAGTCATCTTGCCATCGCCGGGGATATCTAAACTTGGACGCTTCTCACAAACTTAGCCTTGGGTAAAGGAAGAGTGGTGGACAGTGTTGAAGCGGCCCTTCTAAACAATACAGCCCCAAGACACAGAAAAAAAGACGTCGTGACAAGATATGTCGTCCATGTTCGCAGAGACTACAATCTGACAAAGACAACTTGTTTCAATAGAACACATCGAGGACTGCATGTGTTTGTCGGTTCAGAATATGCCTTGCAGGTGGGTCTCGAGCTGCCTGGATTGGCTAGAACTTCGAATGCCCGTGATTGGCTGGCGAAAGCTGGCATCCGAATTAGGCAACTCAGCGGAAATAAGGTGCTTACCAAATCCCGAACAGCCAAGACCAAACCTCCACGGAGTTTGGTGATGTGTAATCGCCCGCTGACGTCTACTTCAGCGAAGGAGTCTTCGATGAAGCGGCTGTTCGGCCCGTCCAACACCCAATCGCAAGGAAGCCCTGTGATTCCGAGCTGACACTTGCGACAAGTGTTGCTACGTCCGTGGATGTAATCTTGCTAAGCAGCTCCTGTTACTGCTGTCAGGATCGCCGATCTTCAATTATAGGACGGATGTCTTCTTACATATAAAGGCACCAGGGAACTTCTTCTCTTTTTGGAAATATCAATATCATCATCATCATTCAATCACACACTTCAAAGCCCTCTCCAAGACTCGACATAGTTGCCTCTTATTTTTCATACCGTCCCCTTGACACGGAAAACATCACGTTCGTGTTTTATATAGACTAGCCCTCAGCAAATTGTGTCGTCCAAGAACCTACCACTACAATGTCTTCCGAACCTCAGGCTCTCCCTCCCGTCCAGCGACACATCACCACGCACGACGCCAACGGCAAGGCCGTCTGGGATACGTCTCTCCCCGTCGAGGTCAACGGTCAGCGCGCCGGCGGCTTCTCCATGCACACGTCGTGGGTCAACCTGCATGACTCGCCCGACCACAACGACGATCAGGACCTGCGCTCCTACCGCGAGAACCTCGTCGAGACCGACGTCGCCCCGGTCTCGGGCTCTGTCCTCCGTGTCGTTGATTTCTGGCCCGGGTACCCGGCCGTCTTGCACCGGACCGCCAGTGTTGACTACGGCATTGTCATGGAGGGCGAGGTCCAGTGCATCCTTGACGACGGCGCTTCGAGGACGTTCCGTCGCGGCGACATCATCATCCAGCGAGGTACAAACCACGCGTGGAAGAACACGGGCACCGAGATCGCTCGTGTCTGCTTCACCCTCCTGCCCACCCCGCCCATCAAGATCCAAGACAAGGAGCTTGAGGTCCACCACTTGTCGGACTTTGGAAGACTCGCAGAGGAGTTCAGTGTCTAGGATTTGAATGCAGAAGAGAGATTCATGGTTTAACACCGAGGAGGAAATGTTGTCTTTGTGCCTCGAATTGATCTATACATAGAAATACAGGGGGACCAGTTCCTTCGTGACTTTATTTCTTCTTTCATTTTTGATTACATGTCATTCATCCATCCTCACCGTTTACTCCCAGGGCGCCAGAAATGGAAAGCCCTCCTGAGCAAACTTGAAGGGCAGTGACCTCCGCAGCCCTGCCGTGATGTCCCCATACCTCTCCTCGTCGGCCGCAGTGATGAGGTTCTTGCGGACGAGGAAGTCGAGCATCACCAGGCCACAGTTGGGCTTCCACCGCCGCTCCCGCAGCCGGCGCTTGACCTCGTCCACCGTCACGGCCTCGAACCTCTCGATGCCCCGCTCGTGCGTTCGCGGCTGGAAGGCCGGGTCGTCGAGTTTGAGGTCGTACACGAACCGCACTCCCGGCTCCAGGTGGCCCTCGTTCCCGCGCCCGGCTTCGCGGCCCTTGCAATCGTAGAAGGTGATGGCGGGCGCATCCTCCACGGTGCCGACTGTTCTCCGGTGGCCGCAGGCGCAGCTCGAGGCCATTCTCTTCGTGTCCAGGTCAAGTATCAGACCGGCCTCCTCCTCTGCCTCGCGCTTCAGCGTGACGCCTGGTGCCAGGAGCCCATCGACCCGGTCCGTCGGGTCCATGCCGCCGGCGACGACCTGGTCGAGCATGCCCGAGTAGCAGACGTTGTCCCCGAAGGCGCGGTGCGAGATCCAGATGCGGTCGACGAGCTCGCGGCCGTCGACCTCCCGCACCGAATACATGTTCAGATGGACGCCGACGGTGATAATGCCGAATATGCCCCTGGCCGGTAGGGGGATGCTCAGATCCTGCCACGGGGCTTCCGTGACGTGGATGGGGTGAAACTCGCGGCGTTCCGCGGGCTTACCGAGCCACTTGTCGAAGCAATTGCTGAGTCTCCCCTTGTTCCTGAGGCACAGGTCTGAGAAGGCTCTCCGGCAAGCGTCGGCAGGATTCTCGCCGTGACAGACGTCGGGTTTCAGGATGATGGCCCGTTTTTCCTCGTCGACGAAGAAGTTGCTCCCGTCCCAGACCATCTCTCTTCGGGCAGAGTCCCGCAGGTAGCCCACAACCTCGTCGATGCCGGCAATGCGGAACTCCCACAGGCTCTTGAGGGGCAACTTGTCGGCCTTGTTGCCCTCCCGGATGACACAGTGGAGGGAGGGTGGCATGGCGAGGACCCGTGGCAGCGGCAGGAGAGCACCGGAGCATGAAAGAGAGCGGGCAACCCGCGAGGGTGAGGACTGAACCCAGACCTGGTCGAGCTTGGTGGAAGCCATTGTTGAGAAATCTCCAGGGAAGTCCCCAAGAAGGGGAACCTCGGAGTGATATGTAGGGTCTGTAGATGAGGCAATTTAGGAGAGAGGATTTTCCAGGGCTAGGCAAAATGGCATCAGAGCAACTCTGCTCTCTAAGCAGGGCCGTCTTCCCCTTCCGGGAGGCGGTAATGGGGCCTTGCCGGTCAACCGGTGGTTTCTGGGGGACACAACGGTGAACGGTGAAGAGCTGTTAGTGCGTGGTCAGGTTCGGTGAGAGCGAGACGGCCGAGGACTTGTCGAGAGGCTTGTTTCGCCAGGGCTGTGGCATGGCAACTTGTGCAGGTCTTGTGACTTTCGAGCACTGACTCGTTCAAGGAAAAGGGGCGAGGGGAGGGGGAGGGGGACCAAAAACTGGGAGAATTTTCAAAATTTGCGCGGGCAGTGAACCAGAAGCCATCGCGACGAAGAAAGCGGGCTGGGAGGGACGAAGGAAGCTGGTACGACACCCGGGGAAGATAGGGGCCCATGCGCCATCTCAGCGCCGTTG